>PVKA01024921.1:0-33615 GCA_004027165.1 Ctenomys sociabilis
CTTCCTTCCTTCCTTCCTTTCTCCTTTTCTCCTCTACCTCAACCCAGTTGTTCCTTCTCTTGGAGTAGTCTCTTTCCCTTTCACAGTGTCCACGTCCTTTCCTTAAGCCCAGGCTTGTGGCTGAAGAGTTTGCACTGCAGTCTGCACCATCTCCACCTCTGAAACAGGAACTAAAGTCCCTATACACATTAGAAAACATTCACCTTAGTCATGTCTTAAGGGAAAGAAAAAAGTGCCAGCATTGTTTCCTTTTACCAAATAATATTTATAGACTCTGGAAGTCTGTATTTTTCAGTCTCAAGGAGGAAGGAGCTAAACTGCAGTGCTGTCTACACTCTCATTTGTTGAGGGTCTCTGCGATAATGAGAAACACATTTTTAAATGTGTCTTGTTCATATTATATTTGTACTGAACATAATGAAAATAATTTTGTACCCTTTAGGAGATTAAAAGCCATAAGTTTCTTTTGGTATTAACAGACATATTTATTAGAAAAGGACAGTAGTTATACCTGGAAATGTATTTACTGACCAAGCAACAGTTGAACTGGCTTGCACGAAAGATGAAAATATAACAGTTACTACATAGTGAGACTAAGCCTGTTTTATCCCACTTGAAGTCACAATTCCTACCCAAAACAGGGTTCACTATGGGGAAAAGGGCTTCTGGAGGTGAATTAAGGGCCAGAGTTATGTGGTGGTGGAATCCCAACCTATCTGTCCTCTGCATCTGGCATCTTTCTCTCTTTTTCTACTAAACCCAGAAGGCTCCCTGCCATACTGTGAGTGAGTCCGAAGGCTGTGACATGACTTCATTGAAAGCAGCCTCCTCCTGTGCCCAAAGATTGTTCTCGAGACATTTGTCCATAAAGTTGGCAATGCCCTCTGTACTTGGAGACAGGAAGTGAATTAGTCAGAAATGTAATTGCTAAAGGACAGAGGATTTCAGAGAGAAGCACAGGAGAGGAAACAGCTAGATCATCCCCAGGTGGACTATTACAATTCTGGTTTGCTAAGTAGATTGCAGAGCTGTCGTTTGCAGGAGGATGAAACAAGATCCAGCAAAGACCCCTACTTATTAGCTCCCACACACAGCCCTTGCCAGAGACCTCACCTGGAGGGGTTATTTTCACTTTCAATTTCTCTGATTTTGTACTGCATTTATATGTTTATCCTTATTGGAAAACCTAAAAATCAGGATGTATATACATTATTCTGCATTACTAGGAGATATTTTATTAAAAGTATATTTTATATTTGAGAAGCATGCCTTGAAAATGAAAATAAAGAAAGAAAAACAACCCAAAGGGAAATGAACACAGACTCAATGGAAAAAGCACTTCCAAAGAGTATGGTGGAGTGAGTGGGGCCCCAAACCAGAGCTCGGCTGCTCCAACACATCTCAGGGTTATCTAGATTCTGCTGAAAAGTGAAATGGCTCTATGGAGTAATATCACAACAGTGATTACTTAGCTCCATATTCCAGTATTTGCACGTGTTCAACTTCCTATCATTTCATCTTCAAAACATTAGTCATTGCTTCAATGAATGTCTAAAATACATATATTTCCTGTATTTTAAGGAAGGGTCTACAGGGTACTCAGGGTTTTACTGCTATATAGACTCATAGTGATCCGCCTGTTTATAGCCTCCCAAGTGCTGGGATTATAAAAACGCCACAATGCCCAGTCTCAATCATCATCTCAGGGAGCCCTGGTGGCAGGGTTGGCACAGCAGGCCCAGGAATCAAACCCCTGGCTCCTATGCATGCTTGCAGGGTTTTAATCTGCTGAGCTATTTGGCCAGCCCCAAATGTCTAAAATATTATCAGCAATATTCTAAGTGTTGAGTTTATAGCTATGAGCAAAATTGACCAAACTCATTCAAGAGATTCACATTCTACTTTCAATATTTTACCTCATGATAGTGTATCTTACAATGAAGATCTATCATAGATCTCTAAATGCCAGGAAAAGGCTCTGCTTGCAGATGACAAATGAGATATTTCCAGTTAGTGAAATAAATCAAATCATTTTTCTTCTACAAATGTGTCTTCGCTCTGAATCAAGACATTAGTTTCTTGGTAAAAGGGCCTCTGTTCCTCTTTTCAGGCAGAGGCTGCATGCTCTGTACAGCTTGTCCACAAAGTAGCCATTGCATGGCTTAAAGTAATGAATAAGATTGTCTGAATTATATAAAATTAAACAAAAGCACAGAAATATCCCAAAATGAGGCCTATTTGTTAATGGACTTACTGCAGGAATCCAGTGAGAATCCATGGGAAAGACCTATAATGGACTGACGCTTTCTACAGTAGTCCAGAGGGGCACTGGGCAGGCAGGGACTCTCTCAGGCAGTCTTTCTTTCTTTTCTTTTTGTCCTGGAAGTGAACTCAAGACCTTGCACTTGCCAGGCAGGTGCTATGCCACTGAGCCATCTCCCTGATCCAATGGACAATCTTTCAACAAGTGGTGGAGAAGGAGCGTAAGTTCTGGCTTCCATGGGCGAGGAATAGGATCCTCTACAGTTTGCTTGTCTCTCAGGTTTCACTTCTTCAGCTGCAGAACAGACACCGTTTTATACGGACACCCATGTCTGATGGCTGGAAGTGTTCTTCCTCCATTCGCTCTTTGTCCTTTTCCCTCTGGAAAGCTTTATTTGAGTTATTTTATTCAATGTACGGTTTTAAATTCTAAAATATTTCTTAATAATGAAAAAAACCAAATATATATATGTGTGTGTGTGTGTGTGTGTGTGTGTGTGTGTGTGTGTGTGTGTGTGTGTGTGTGTGTGTGTGTGTGTGTGTGTGTGTGTGTGTATTGGAAAAGAACTCCCCCAGGTGAGGTCTCCTTACAGGTCACATTAATTTTGGCTGTTGACTGACCCCTAAACCTACACAGTACTGTGATGCTTACCTCTTCTTTTTAACATGTTTTCTGTGTTTGCTAATCCATATATTTGAAGAGAAATAACATGTTCACTAGATTTAAAAAAAGATGATAGATAGATAGATAGACAGACAGACAGACAGACAGACAGACAGATAGATAGATAGATACTGACTGACAGACAGACAGATGATAACAACCCTGAACTGTGTCAAAATATAAAAACAAAAATTTGATAAGAAAAATTTACAAAGGATCCCAGGCCTGGATTTGCCTCTTTCCTGTTATTCTCTGTTAGTCTGTTAATCGCTGAGGAAGGCGTTTATCTCTAATCTACTTAGCAAACCAGAATTGTAATAGTCCACCTGGGGATGATCTAGCTGTTTCCTCTCCTGTGCTTCTCTCTGAAATCCTCTGTCCTTTAGCAATTGCACTTCTGACTAATTCGCTTCCTGTCTCCAAGTACAGAGGGCATTGCCAACTTTCTGGACAAATGGCTCAAGAATGATCTTTGGGCACAGGAGGAGGCCGCTTTCAGTGAAGTCATGCCACAGCCTCTGATCCAACTGTACTGAAGGTCAGGAGTCTTACCTTTTCCTTTCATTAGGTGCTATGAACCCATGTGTATTTCAGTTGCTGAAGGACAAGCAGAACCAAGTATTCCTAAATTCCCAGCAAGGAAGAGGGCATAAAATGTGCCTATGAGATCAGAGGCAAGAATCTCATCCTATGAAAACTGTTAAACACAGGAGAATGGCAATCTTGGGTCACTGCAAAGTCAGGAGGCCAGAAAGAACAAGACCTCCTAAATGGAGCTGTGCACCATGATCCGGCAAAAGCAAAGGAAGATCCTAATTTCTGGAATTTAGGATGAGAAGAAAGAGTGAAATTATCTGTAAGATTGAGATTCAATGAGAGTCACTTTTGCAGAGTGACAATATGGGGTCCAGATTCTGTGTCAGCCCGAGATCCTTCGGCCTTGGAGGACAGGAGAGGGTGAGCAACAGTGAGCTACGGTTTCCATCTAGACGTCCCCAAAGCCCAGTACGCTTGGGCAGGAGGGAACTGCGGCAGATGAGTGGCTTACTCAGGCTGAGAGCTGACTTTCTGTAAGGAGCGAGGACTGGTCTGAAGCGGCAGGTCTGTGCAGGAGTGACCCAGAAGCGCACCACTCTCTCCATCGCTCCTCCCTGTACTCTCTGCTTCCTGACAACCAGGATGCAGGCAGCTTCCCTTGCACTGCGTCCTCTGCCCTGCCATCCTGCCTTGGCCAAGCAGGCTGTGGACCATGCAAATGAAGCACAGCCAGGTTCTCCTCCTGTAATCTGTTGGTGTTGGCAAAGAGAAAGTAAAACATCTGAAGATCATCCATTTCACAAGTGGGATGAGCTACATATCCTGTATGTCCAAACTGGCTCAAATTTAAAATCTCTCTGGCCCATTAACATATACTCTAGAAAAGTATTTTCCCAACATAGTATCTTTATTTAAATAGCATATAATATGCCCTACAAATACACTCCTTTCTGGAACTACTCCAAGTCACATATTTCCAGAGGCACATGGGAGGCATAAGGTACAAGTCCAAGGAGACCAGGGCCTCTGTAAGGAGTGACAAGGAGAGCTCTCGGTCACAGAGAGAAGCTACTGGCCAGCTACCAGTAGTGGCCTCTTCAGGGCATGGTTTTGCAATAGCTGGAGATCTGCGCTTCCCTTTGTGTGAAGTATGGGATTAAGCGGTGTTCAATGCTGAGCACTAAAACATTTTTTAAAAATTTATATTAGTAAGAAAATCAGCAAATTCAAAATAAAGCATTGAAGTACAAGACCAAGAGCTATTGGTGTTAAATTGTTTGTTCCCTTGTCAGTTAGGATAGAATTCAACAAGGACTTCGCTTAACCTTTTCTTTCAGGTAAGATCTTGGCTAATGGAATTATTGGTTTTGTAATAAGCCAGAGCACAGACCACTCCATGAAGTAACTGCAAGGAAACCTCACACTTTCTCATGATGAAAGATGCAGTAAGAAGGAAGTACGGGAGAGTGAGCTGAAGACAGTGCAATGGTGACAAGAGGAGAAGGGGGGTTGCAAGGTGGAGGGCAAGTGGTGCTAGAGGAAACACACCAAGCCAGAGAGCAGCAATTTGCACAGTGAGAAAATGGGATTCAAGGAAATTCTGCATTCACTAAGCTTCCCTTTTTTATGTACTTCATTCATTCACACACTAATTCAAATTACTGAAAATGTGTTGGGTGTTTTCAGATTCCCTGCACTTTCTGGCAGTGAAGAAACTGCTACTGCATATTTCTGGAGATTGCTCTAGTGGGAAAATGCAAGATGAGCCAAAAGAGGGACATGCAGCACATCAGCTGATGCATTATGTAACACAGACAGACACAGCACTTACACGCCAGCTGAGGCATATTAGAGACAGGACTGAAAGACCTCCCTTCTAGGAGACATCTCCTTTTGGGAGGTGCTCTGGCCATCCTCCTGATGAACTTACATTATTGTGAAGGAGCTGTGCATGAACTTCACATGGTCAACTTTGTGCCAGGTCCTAAAACATAGGCTTGGATCTGAGTCCCTCTGGCTACTCCATCTTCCTGTGGCCAGACCAACAAACTACAAGGAATCATACAGAGAGCTTCACCTGGTAAGCAGCAGCCTCTGGGCAACAGAGCAAAGATCACAGTGAATCATCCCAGACAGACAAATTGGAGACTACTGAGTTAATTTGCTGGGGCCACAATGCCTACATGCCACAGCATCGGGGTGGGGAAACCCACAATGTGTTTTCTCATGGCTCTAGAAGCTCCAGACACAGGTAACACTAGATTCTAGAGTAGCCACTCGTCCTGCCTCAGCGAGTCCTGCTTTCCTAAGTCCTTTCCCTGTGTGTGTGTGCACAAAAGGAGAAGTGGTTCCTCCACCTCTGAGGATCGCTGTCCTACTGTCCTGGGTCCATGCTTGCAACCTCACGTAACCTCAGTTACCTCACTGATGGCCTTGTCCCCATAGGGGACATAGAAGTTCACGCCTCAGCATGTAAACGGATGAGAGCACAACTCCCACTGTCATACTCTGGCGTCTTCGTAATTCACATCTTTCTGACATGAATCACACACTCCCTCTATCCCTGCAACCTCAAAAGTTTAACTCAATCATTAATTCCAACCCAAAGTCTCATCTAAACTTCACTTAAATCAGTTGGTGGTGAGACTTCATAGGATTCACCGTAAGAAAAGTTTCTTTCTAGTTGAGCGCCTTTGTTTTTTTTTTGGCGGAACCAGGGATTGAACTCAAGCCCTTGCGCTTGCCAGGGAAGCACTTATTCCACTGAGCCATCTCCCCGGCTCCAGTTGAGCGCCTTTGAAGGTATGCAGGTGGTGTTCTTCTAAGATATAAGGACAGGACAGGTTTATGGTAAACATTTTCACCCCAAAATTAACAAATCACAAAGAAAAAAGAAACACCAGGTTTTACCCAAGAACAAAATTGAGAAAGGCAAATTTCATTTCATCATGAGATTCAAAGACAATTTTAGCTCCTCTGGCTGCAGTGCCGCAAGGCTGCAGACCAATGCCAGGCCAGCCTGCAGCCCTGGACCCTCACCTCCCAGCAGCAGGCTTGCCCAGAGGGAGGAGGACGAGCATGAAAAGACCACACCAGAGCTAAGGTGGAGAGAGCCCTGCCCTGGCCTGTGCTGGCAGTTCTGGTGGGTCACCACAGAGCTGTTTCCCCTTTGCTTGGAGGATAAGGCTCATCTGTAGCCCAAGTGTCACTGTCCAGCGGAGCAGGGTCTCAGCAACTCCACTGAGCAACACCTTCCCTGACTCCATCTTTTCCTCTGGTGTGAAGCAGCATTGTTTCAGTGGATCCAGTCCCATCACTGTCACGGTCTTCTCCAGAGACTGCTGGCCATGTCAAGGGGCTAGGCAGTCACACTCGGGGCTCTATGCACATTTTGGTCTTGCATTATGGATAGGCTGAGAATTTTGTAAAGCCAGTTCTAGTGTTAATTTCTTTCTATTTGTTTTTCTTTTCACTGTAAATAATAATAAGTATCTTACCTTCAAAAACAACTAAACAAGTTCCACCTTCCTCAACACAGTAGAACACATACTCAGCAAGTTCTTTGCTGATTTGCAAGAGTATTGTTTTTCCATCTTGCAACAGGGCACTGTTTATTCCTGTCTGAGGACTCCCCAAAGTCATCCTTAGTAATCGTGTCCCCCAACAGTCGTTCCAGGACACAGTAGGATTCTTCGATCAGGAGCTTGAAACCTGCTCTGATCCCACCCACCTCCTCCTGCACACTTCAGGGATTTCTTACAGGAGTACCTCGTATCATCTCAGGGCACCGAGGTCTGCGGGAGGCAGAGCTCTCATGGATCAGTGCTTCGGGACAGGTGTTTTGAACAACATTCTTTTCCTTCTTTCCCCCTCAGTTTTGCATATTTATATCTGATAATCAAAGCAACTAATTTGAATATAACATTATGTAACACAGAAACTTCTGTATCATTTCTAATGCTTTTTCTCTTTCTTTTACAATATTGTATTCTCTTTAAAAATAAAAAAAACATTAAAATTTAAAATATAAATAAACAGTAGGAATTTGCTTACTCACAACTATAGAGAGAAGAAGTTTAAAGTCCAGGAGCTCTCAGGGCCTGGTTGTGCCCAAGGGTGCAGCTTCACACTGTGACCTTCCATGGCTCATCCTCGTGCATGCTCAGAGAGAAAAACAGGTGCCCAGTATTGTGCCTTTTCTCCTGAAGACACCCCCTTCTATTACGTGGACACAGTCCTCATGACCTCGTAGAATCTTGGTTGCGTTCCTAATGGCATCATGCATAAAGGCAGACCCTGTGGGGATTAAGGCTTTGACGTAGGACTTCTGGAAGAGCACACTCTAGTCCCGATAGCTGTGCCATCCGTAACAGCCTCTGTACCCTGGGAGATTAAGTGGGGATGGTAATGACAAGAAGTAGACATAACCATGAGTAATGTGAAATCACAGTGTCTGTGTAGGAGATGAGCAACAGACCCGCATCTGCTGGCCACCCCTGCAGTTGTGCAGGGCACAAACTGTGCATCAGAGACCTCTGGGATTCCTCCAGAACCTCAGAGAACTGAAGAAAGACTGAAAGGCCCAACTTTGGAAGCTCACATCCAGATCAGCTGCAGAGACTTAAAAAGCAGGTAGTAGTAACAGGCTCCTTAGGTTGCTGTCCTTCGGTTGCATGAGCTATAGCCATTTTTAGTCTTTGTGTTTCTCTGGCCAAGATAAAGACAGAAGGAAAGCGTTTGATTACTCTGGGGTCCTGAACAGATCTCCTCTCCGAGAGTGGTCAGGACACTTAAAGGACAGAACTCCTGATTCCCAAGTCAGTAGGCCTGGGGTGGCATCAAGAGACAAATAGAAGTGGTCAGAACAGAAGAAACAGGAGGAAGGCAGTCTGGGCAGGACTTCCACCTGGAAGAAAGTGAGCCCAGAGCTCAGGGACAGAGGCCAGGGCTCCTACTCTGCCAAAGCTGCCTGTGCTTTCCACAGCCACTTAGGTTGTCTGTCCCCACATTCCTACTCTAAAATGGAACAAATTCTAGATTTATCTCATAAAAATGCTTGTTTCATTAAAACATTTGCTTCAAAGCCTGCCACTTTACAATGCCAAGACAATTTCATCCCACATTATTTTCTAAGACTAAAGTTTCTCACACAGGATCTGACATATAGCTCTGCTTTTGAAAGTAACTTCATTTGTAGTCATTATATCATATTATTGCTGCTAAACATAAATCATTATAGTCAGACCCTCTGATCGTGCATGTGTGCACGCACACACACACACACACGCACACACACACACACGAAGCCATATGTACACCCACACAAAGTTCAGTCTCGTGCAATTCTCCCTGAATATCTTACTGGAAAACGTATTTATCAAATTGCTTTTACTAGGATCACCATTGTGATGATTCATACTTGCTCAAAACCTAGAGATCAAAGAAGATGATAAACTGCTATGTTTAGTGGGTGAAGAAGCAGTAATGGCTTGTCAGTGGCAATTAGTAATTATTGTATAAAATTTTTTTTATACAATGTCAGCCAAGGGAAGTAAACGTCAATTAATGGAATTTTTAAATGATACAAAACTATCATACATTGCACCTGTTGAAAGAGCCTGTGACTCAACAGCTATGGAGCCATAGTGGGGAAACAGAAAAAGAAAAGAAAGTGAAATTCAGCCATATGGCAACAACATAGTATAATAAAATGTAATTAAATTGAAATAGTAGATTCCCGAATTACAATTATTAAATTATGCTTTGCAAAATAGTTATATAATGTTCTCTACTTCTGTGAAACACCAAAATACACGAAGTCATTAAAAATCAAGACAAAACAAAGAAGTCTACTGGGTGTGGGTCACCTACTGGGCACAGGGTGGGTCAGTGAGAGGCATCAATCAGCTCAAGTTCGTGTCCTGGTCAGTAAGCACTCAGGTTCCGATAGGTTTGTGTTTGTACTAATGTGCTGGCCTGGCCCAGAAACAAAGAAGCCAGCAGCGATCTTTCTCCAGAGATAAACACCTAAGGAGAGGACCACCTCTAAACAGGAAATTAGAAATAGCATACATGTAGTGAGAGGAGAGGAGCACCAGGCACTGCTCTCAGGCATCAACTGCGTCTTCTCTAATCCCCCAGTGGTGATGGGACATGGACGCCGCCTCACAATGGAGACAATAGAGGACAGACAGGAAGAGATCAGCAGAAGCCAGGACAGCAACTGGCAGAGCCGAGACCCACCCTGGGTCTGTCTGGCTTAGTACTGTCCTCCTTCCCATTTTAAAGTTGTAGTAGCTACACATCTGAGAGGAACTTTGTGGTATGTAATTCAGTAACTCGGGCAGATTCGTTTAATGAAAAACAAATTCAAAATTTTATTATAATAATAATAAGACAATAACAATATTTAACAAATAATGTATGATTATCTTCAAAGTAGTTACTCAGAGTACAAGACATAGACCAAAAAGCGAACAAGTGATCTGAGTTACAGAAGCACACCTGGAAAAATGCACATTTCACATACTTATATAAGTCTACCTTCAACAGGGGCAGCATTGTTGATTATCTCATGGTTACACTTCTGTGTCAGTATTTCAGTTCATATGTGAGCTATTGATGAACAATATTTCAATCAATATGATAACAACTCTGAAAACAGATGATGGATAAAGTAAGAGGATAAAATTTTAATTTATCTTATGTAGAGATTTGTAAACAGAGATTTAATACAGGAAGAGGTTTGACTTCAAAAGAGTTTTCAAAACAGGTTAGCAAGAGAGTTATAGCAATTAATACTCAGCATACTATTGTCTTCATCTGAGAAAAGTGTGTTTCCTTTTCTGTGACTTGGCTGTATCTACTCATGAAATGCAAAGGAGTCCTTCAAACAAAGACACTGTGAGGCTTAGGCTAAGGCATCCGTAGCACTTCCAAATGCTGCTTTCTAAAGAACTCCAGGGATGCTGAAGGGAGTAGAGAGCAGACCTCAAGCAGGTAGACAGTTCCTCATTGAGAGGTGATGGTTCAGGCTGCTAAAAGAGGAACAGTAAACTCAGGAGCTTATCACCAGCAAGTATTGATTTTTCACAGTTTAGGACACTAAGAAAAGCCCACCTGAAGGTGCTGCCTGATTCTGTGGCCGGTGAGGACACTCACGCCATTGGTGGTCCAGCTTCAGGGTCCCCATGGGGTAAACCAGCAGCAGCGAGCGGAACTGTTCTAAGATTCGGTATCGTCAAAGGAAAGCAGAGAACCGAGGGTGAAGTACAGTGGCACACACAATGTGACTCAGTGCCCACCTAGCAATGGCCTTCAAAGGTTCATAGCAGCAGACATTCGTGCTGGGTGGAAAAGCCACAGGCTTTTCCTCCGAAGCTCTGGGAGATCGTCCCTGCTGACAGTGTCCAAGAAGCAGTCCCATGCAGAGCATAGAAGGGAGCAGCAGAAGTGATGGAGGAGAGGAGGAGAATCAATTTCCAAGCCAGGCTTAAGGACCTTGATGTGTGTAGATCGGTGATATAATGACAAAAAGGCCTAAAGTTTTCAATGCCAGAATCATTTCTCCCCAGAAGAAGTTATTTAATCTGGCTTATTTGGGCTCATAAAAGAAAACCTATTGACCACTAAAACTTTACAGTAACCCAAACAGATCAGCTTCATTCCTCTAAGAGCATTCAAAATATCTAAAGATTAAAATTGTATCCTAATTTTTAAAAAGCCTCAACTACAAAGACTTTTGTTCATTTATCCATTCATCTATTGAACTTTCACTGGATAAGTGCTGTGTGTTAGGTATTGAATTAGACCCTGGAGTACAAAACTAAGAATTTGCACCTGCAGTCTAGGAATTCATTTATAATTGCTTCAAAATGTTGTAAATAAATTATTTCTTCAAAACCTACATGTAGCTCAGAGCCCACACATTTCTCTAATAGCAGCGGGTACAAGAGGAGGGCATGTGATGAATTTTCTCACAGCAGGTTGGGAAAACTTTATTTTACTTTTTATGTTTTCCTTGACTTGGTTTGATAAAATTATAAAATTGTACAAAATTGCATTTTTGTCTTTATAAAATGATGTGTTGGTGCGCTCCTAGACTGTACAAGCATCTTAGCAGCTACAGAACGGGTAGAAGGATGGCCGTGTTCACGGTCGTGCAGGAGTAGTGTGTGGGCTGGGCACAGAGCCTGGCTGTGAGGCAGCAACATGGGCTACCTGTGCGGAGACCCCTTCATATCCCTGGACACAGAAGCCTAGAACCTTCTTCCACCAGCTGAGAGGGTTTGGCTCCCAGCCTCAACTCTGGCACAGAATTCACGAGTCTTCTTTTCAAAGACCACCAGGACTTGACTCCATGCCGCACACGAGAGAGAAGAGACGACTCCCTTAGCCAGACTTAGGAAGAGCCACTTAGTCTAGTAAAAGTGAAGCAAGAGCTCACTGGGATGGGTGTGGCATGTGTCCTCTGCTGGGACATCTCCCGAGGTGACCCTGAGCCTCGTGATTGTCAGTCAGTATTGTTCTGGCCCTGAGCTGTGTCACCAAGCCATGGCTTCCCTGGAGCAGCAGTACATTTACTGTCTATAGATGCTTTCTAGGTCCTCCAAACACAAACCCTAAAATGAACCAAGCGCTAGCAAGGTAACCTTAATAGCGTGTCAAGTGTCTTTACGTTTCAAGTAGTATAGCGTGTAGCACATGCAGACCCTCTTTCAATTTGCAAGTATTTCTTTGTTTTATCTTCAGTATCAATTTACACAAAATATGATTATCTTTCACTTTATAGAAAAGTGAGGAGACTTTTCTATAAAGAAAAGTGCAGGTAGCCTGCCCTGGATTGCACAGTAGGGTTGGGGAGTCTAGCGGACAGGGCTGTCTGGTTGTGGAGTCCGCATCAGCTGTGTCTGCTTCCTGCTCAATGAGCGAGGGCAACGAGCCACATGCTAGCACGATACCCACAGTTTTTAAAGTAAGTGATTTCTGGTGCAAAGTTTAATGTACATTGGTCCTCTTACCCCCTATTTTACTATCAAAAAGAGACTCAGGACCTATACATTGGACAAGGCCACTATGGCCGAGGGAGAATAACCTTATCTCTTCCCTTACTTGTTTTAATGTTTTGTTCAATGGATCAAGGAAGAGCCAAGTCCTTCAGGCATCTTCAATGAACACCTTGCACAGCGAGGAAAGGGTGCAAAGCCTGCGGAGGAATACAGAGACAGTTCTAGATGAGGAACTGTCTTAGATGATTCAGGCTGCTAAAACAAAAACAGTAAAGTCAGAAGCTTATCAACAGAAGAAGAGCCCACCCAAAGGCCCTGCCTGGTTCTGTGGCTGATCAGGATCCCCATGGGGTAAAGCAGAAGCAGGCTCTGTGGTCTAAGGAGGGCTCTGAATCTACGCATGAGGGGGCCTCACAGCCAAACCACCTCCCAAAGCCCTACTTCCAAGCGCACATCAGAGGACTAGAGGGCCTGCTTAGGCAAGCTTAGGCAAGGGCACAGAGAGCGCAGTTCAATCCCTGACACAACACGCAGTGCCAACCTTGCCTCTAGGGTGGGCTGAGCTGGCCACAAAAAAAAAAAAAAAAAATCGTCACGTTGGGTATTAAGATGCTGAGCTAAGGGCCAGCCTGATAGCTCAGCAGACAGAGGACTAAACCACCCACTCAGGCAGAGCATAGTGGCCAGGATTCAATCCCTGGCGTGTTGTGCCGGCATAAAATGATCAACAAGAAGGAAAGTAGGAAGGTCTGCAAAAGTTACGGCTGTGGTCCAGGGGAGGCTTTTCATTCTTTCCCCTCCTGTCATCAGCATAGAAAAGGGAAAAGACCCATGCATGCTCTCTCCCTCCCGGACATTTCTGTAGGCTGAAACCATGGAGAATATTCAGATTCCTATGTGTAAATTCCATCACTATCCTGTATACGTCATCTCTATTGTACAATGAGAACACTGTTCTCCGCAGGGGTGAAATGAGCTCAAGAGGTAGGCCTAGTTGTAAGTGGTCCCTAAGAGCACATAGGTGCTACAGGATGGAGGAAAACTCAAAGCCAGGACTTCTGTGAGACTCATTTATATATACGTAAGAGTTTTTACTTAAAACAGAACAGAAAATGAATAAATAAATAAACAAATAAATAAATAAATAAATAAAGTAGACTAAAGACTGAGAAGCAAACCCTGAAATTGTGAAATTACAAAAAAACACAGGAGAAACACTTCAGGGCATTGTTATGAGTCTGAATGTTTAGATAGAATTTTAAAGCATGAACAACCAAAGCAAGTGCAGAAAAATAGGATTATAACAAACCAAACACCTTCTGGACAATGAAGGCGATAAAAGTATCAGGGGACAACCTGTAGAAAGGCTAAACAGATTTGCAAAATACTCATCTGACAAGCAACTGATGTTCTGAGTATAGAAAGAACTCAAAGGGCTCAAGTAGCTCAAAATTAATGTTTTTAAAGAGATTACAAAATAGCGATAATAAAAATTTAGAAATGATACAGAATTTCACTAAACAAAATCACATGAATTTGACAAGATTTGTTGTATTGCATAGTGCTGCTTTTTAAATGGACTAAAAATAAAATAACAAAAGCCAGGTGTGGCAGCATTTAACCTGTAATCTCACCACTTGAGGCAAGAGGGGTCATTGCAGATCAAGGCCAGCCTAGGCTACAAAGTGAGTTGAAAGCCAGCCTGAACTGTTTAGAGAAAACCCGACTCAAAAAAAAAAAAAAAAAAAAAAAAAAAAAAAAAAAAAAAAAAAAAAAAAAAAAAAAAAAAAAAAAAAAAAAAAAAAAAAAAAAAAAAAAAAAAAAAAAAAAACAAGAAAAAAACCAAATAGTTCTTTGAAGAACCATAACAAATGGCAAACAAGTAGTACATGAAAAGAGGCTCAATGTTCTAATTAACCATTAGACTAATGCAAATTCCTGCCACAGTGAGACAAATAACTTATGATTATCTAATCTTGATGGTTATCATCAAAAGAACAAAAACAACAAATGTTGCCAAAAATGTGGAGAAAATGAAATCCTAGCATATTTTTGTTGGGAATGTAAATTAGTGGAGCCATTATGTAAAACAGTGAACTGTCCTAAAAAATTGAAGTTAAAACTACGGACTCCATCACTGGATATGTATGCAAAAGAAATAAAATCTTTTCTCTTCAATTTTATGTATTTGATGCACATTTTCACTATGCAGCTCAGACTCATAGAGCTTCTCCTGTTTCAGTCTCCCCAGCATTGGGATTACAGCAGTCTTGGTGACCAACTTGACATGCCCAGGGCGGAGCCAACATGGCACACTGTCCCAGGGATCAAACCTGGGTCCTTGCACTTGCTCAGGCAGGCATTTAGACCACTGACCACAACCCAAACAAAATCTCTATGCAAAAAAGATGTTTGGAGGAGTCTTTAAAGAACCTTTTCAGTCTAAAGATTATAGGCACTTGAATTCAGCAAAATAACCCAATATGGTCCAATAATCAATAATAGTAGTGGGTTATTAGCAGAACTGGCAATTGTCAGAAGCTGTTGCCTTGAGCCTTTTATAGTTCAGCATATTAATGTGACTTTACTTTTTATAGCTTGATTTTATACTTTTCTGCTGATTAAGACCAAGTTAAAGCAAGACCTATATAACAAGAAATGTAACTTTTGTATGTGATAAGGTCAGTCAAGTCCCCTCAAGATTTACCCTGTCATGCTGTAGCACACTTTGTAGATCCTTTGCCATTGTCAGCCTCTGGATGAGTCACGGCCATTGCTTGACCAATTTGCTGTCTGTGAAAGGCTGAGAAATGTTTTCTCTCTATGTGGCTCTCCTTAGGCATGCTTTACATCATTGATCACTTTCTTCTGTGGCTCCATTATCTCCTTAATCAGAAAGTTTGGAATACCAGTAAGTTATAAGATGTCACAACACAGGTTCTCTTGTGTCTTGTATCCTATACAACTTTTCTAACTGCAGTGGCACACCCATCTCTGAAAAAGCAAAACAAAAGAGGGGGATGTATGGGAGCTATGAAGCTACAAAATCGATCAAATAAATATTTTGGCCCAGTGCCTAAGGCAAACACTCTTGAGATGACCATTCTGTCTCATTAAGGTTTATTATCAGTTGCTATGCAACCTAGTGTCATGCTTGACTAACTCCACAAAAGTGTAAATAAAGGACAGTTTTATTGTGGAAAAAATGGGAAAAATATATATACACAAAAGAATTAGGACAGATATACAGCTACTCTCTCTTAGTTCACTGAGAATAAACATTTGTACTAATACCTTTTAGACAAGATATCATGTCTGCATCTTGTCCTCTTAATAACTACTACAAAAACAAAATTATGCAATGTATTAATTATTGTAAATACCTTGCTAACCTGTTTTGAAACTGTTTCATCACAATTTTACCTTTTTTCCCATTAAAATAAATAATGAAAAAAAATATATTTGCCTTCTTCCCATGTTTGATGCAGGGCTACTTGTACTAGCTAAGCTATTAAACAGATTCAGGCACCCTTTAGTGGGTGAATAAGAAAATAAAATATGCCATATTTACCTGATGGAAGATCATTCAATGATTATATACGAAGTTCTATAATTTTCACAAACCTATATGGCACAGAGGTCACTATGTTAAATGAAATAAGAGAAATAAATATCACATGTTGTCAGTCATTCATGGAAACACATAAATCAGTCTTACAGAAGAACATAAAGTGAATGCATAAAGAAGTTCAAAACACGAGTGAATGGATTTTCAGCTCTTCTCTAGCAGAGTAGTTTTTGACTAAAACATTCTGGAATATTTCAAAATGACTGAAAGAATACAAAATGCCCATCACATACAAAAGATTGGAGAGAAAAAGTGTTTATTACCTTGATTTAGTTATTGCACACTATATACAAATATTGAATTACTGCTATGTATTCCCTAAAGATGCACAAATATTGTCTCATAAAAATAAAAGCAAGAAGACCTGGATTCTTTGCTTTTTAGAATACGTATCAGTAGCTCTCATATTATATTTCTTTTCAAGGTTAGACAGAATGTATAAATTGTTTCTGAGAACATTATCATCACAAATTGGTAGCAGGCATATATGGCAGAAAATATGGTTTCTCTACTTACTACAATGGAATTAGTATTAAATACTCTATAATCATTTACCAAAGTCATCACGTTATGTAATAATCTTATGATATTTTGAATACATTTAAAAACCCCAGCCACTCTTCTGTGTCACATTTTTTTTGTTTGGTGGCTGGCTCAGCCTGCCCTGGGGGTGTGGCTGGTGTGGCACGTGGGATTGAACCATGGTCCCTACGCTTGCCTAAGTCTTCCTAAGCAGAAACTTTAGACCACTGAGCTATCTTGCCTTCCCATTCTGTGTTAAAATATGAAATTAATTGGCCAAAAATTCAAGAAACAATATGACACATACAAACAGACCTTGTTACCTGGAAAGACTCCCTCTTGGAGATCTTATCTAACTCCTTTACTACCAAAGATATGTGCTGTGCCGTCCAACAGGGAAGTCAACAAGGGTCACCTGGGGAAGGAGCGGGGATGAAGAAGGGACAAGGGACAGGGGACGCAAGAAATGGAGAAAAGACAGGATTCTGATCAAGTCTCATTTATTCAAACGATACTCTGGGTATATATAGCGGAGGCATAGGGAAATGACGTCGGCAGGTAAAAGGCACGAGTAACTAGGCAACCGGGCTATGACAGGAAGTCCCACCTCTGGGGCATAGCAGGAGACTTATGGGAAATAGGCGGGGTAAGAAGAATTAGGAACTTAACTCAGCAGAAGAATGGAAACTTAAGAACATGGCTGAGACGACTATAAAGTGGGTGCAAGTCACAAGTTTCCCACAGGTCCCTTTTTTTTCTTTAAAATTCTTTAAGAGGCCATCATTCCTTGAGGGGACTTGTCTTAGGTCAAGATACTTTCACACGGGACCAAACCAGACCTTACCCGTCATTGGAAGGCAGGGCAGCAAATGGCCCAGCTCCTGTCTTAGGTGGCGGTCGGTGACACATGTGAGCCTCTAGTTGCCCATCTCTAGCTATCCAGCCTATCGCACCAAGGCGAGAAAATCACTTTTACCTAGATTGGGCATCATTATACTGAGCTCTTTCAGAGTTCAACATAATTTTCTCTGTCGGCCATCTCAAGCCTATGGTAATGGACCTGTATGGGTTGCATTTTAATGGCACCCAATTGTTGTTTAATGAAAGTCATCAGCCTATTGAAAAGACAGGGTTCTATTGATAAAAGTATTAATAGTCCAATCAAGGGCCCCAATAGGAGAAGATAGGGTAGTACTCCATTCTATGCACCCCAAAAGGGGTTATCAAATAGCTCTCTTTTCCTTTTTATAAGATCTTTTTGAAGTCTATTTTGTCTCGAACAATGCTGGATTTGTTTGCAGAGAAGCAACAGCATTCCTGTAAAGCCAAGCAGATCCCTCCCTATTCCGCTGTTAGAAGATCTAAACCTGTCCTGTTTTGGAGGACTGCTTCCACCAGAGAATCTATCTGATCTTGGACATCTTGAATAGTACCAGACAGTGCTTATACATCATCGATCAACTGATTAGTTTGGTATAAGAATGCACTGCTACCCTTAATCCTGTTGTACCTGTTCCCACGGCTGCTGTGATTCCTAGTCCTAATAAAGGGATGTGCTGGACTGCTCTCTTAGTGTGGCCTGCAGCATAATCAAAACTGGGGATCGGCACGGGCTCTTCTCCAGGGAAGACATCTATGTCAGGTAATAGGGTAGCCATGACGCATAGCCCTGTCCAGTTGGCAGGTAAAAATGTGAAGGCTAAACTTCCCCCACATATAAACATGTGCCCCTTCTTGGGGCAAATAGAGTCACTGTGATTGGACATCTGACTACAGTTGGTAAAAGTGACAAATCTATAATCAACAGAGTAACTATCATTGTGGATGTTCCCTATATACAGAAGGAGATTTTGAAAGCCACAAGCTGAACCCTAAAAGGGAGGCCAGCAGTATAATTCTAGTTTTTGAGATCTACAATGCTATGTGAGGTAGAATTTGAGGGAATAGCGAGGCGCATGGGGGTGCCTAAGATCATGCACAGCCAACAATCTTTAGCCAAATCAGGGCTAGAGGCATTAAGGGCTTTGTGAGTGGCTGTTGATTGTCCATTGGCATCCAAATTTTAAAAAATTGAGGATGAATAAAGAATGAGATAAAATATTTCTAGGTGACCCCCTTGTGGGGTACCATTCCCCTTCTTTGTTTTATAAGCATTTTTAAGCTTTTATTAGCTCATTTTATAATTACCCATTATATGTTTCTATAGAATGATAACAGACAAGTTATACACTTTTATAGACATTTAGAAATCAAAACCATATAGAGCATTGTAGTAAGATAATCTTGATGACATTTTGATATACTTAAATATTTTGTTTTATATAACACTTTTAACCAATCATCTCTACTTATGCAAAGTGTCTCCTAAGAGACTATTGAGATTATTGGGAGCTTCTCATTAATAAATAAAAAGGTTGGCCACACCTCTTATTCATTAATTAGACTCCTCTCTTAACAATTTTTTCACTCTAAAGAATTTTTGTTTAATTAGCTTAAAGCTTATGATGTATAAAAATAATTTTAATATCACTTTAAGACTTAGTTTAGGAAAAAGCATACTTTCAAGTCTATATCTCAAATTATATTTGGAACAAATAATCAAAAAAAAAAAAAAGGAACAGCTGTTCATTGAAAGACACAAACACATATACACAGACACATAAATCCCTTTAGAAAAAAAAGGAGTGCCCTGAGATATTTGGCCAAATTAAATTATAGTAATTGTGTTACAAGCTTTAGAAATTTTATAAGTAGACTTGTCACATTTTGTTATTTATTAATTATTAGAGATCTCTTATTAGAAAAGCTTGGAAGGAATGAAATCTTTCATCTATAATTGATGTGTAAATTTTGTATTTTTTGACAACACTGAAAACATTTAACTTAATTATTTTTACATATTTTGTCACCTATCTAGACCTCATGTTTCCATTTGGTCAGTTCCTTGAAGAGGCCCCGGGCTAGATCTAGCCTGGTCGCTGTTAACTTCTTTAGATCTGGCTCCATGGTACAGCCTGACAGTACACTCTGGTATCCAATTAGGTTGGTTAGCATTCTCTGGAAAAACACAAGCACACCCTTTGCCCCAGGTTAGTTGTAGACTGAGTCCCTTCCATTGTCCGGTATGGAGATCTCTCCAAAGGACCCTTCTTAGCTTTTTTCTTCTTACCTGGTTTGTAGTTCTATTGCTGTAAAAGTATAAAAATTTATTAGTAGATACTGACAAGTGAAATTGGCAGGATTGACTCCCCTTTGCTTTAACAGAATTTTGATCATACAGTGGCCTTTGGAGGCCACCACTAGGCCTTTTATTATTTAAATGGTGTGCCAAAATCAAGTCACTGTTTAAACCCCATGACTTTTACATATTATTTTAAAGTGTTACATTTGTTTGTAAAATATCAAAGCCTTACTTTTAATATTTTTAATTTAGGACAGTAAAAGAAGCAATCAAACAGCTAGGAATTAAAAGAATTTAAGTAATCTTTTAAAATACCTTACAGCAATGGCCTTACACCTTTGGAGCTGCCCCACCTAGAGGCCACCCACATTTGCATTTGAAAAGCCATTAAAATGCTTTTCTTTTAAGCAATTTTTATTTTCTAAGCAACTATTTAGTTTTAACAGTTTCAAAATTTTCAGCAAAGATGACCAATTGTGCAACATAAGAATCTGGTGTGGTTTAAACAATGATTTGGGTGGATAGAATTATAAGTTTGATTTTCCTGTATAAACAGTGCTGATTGCATCAAACAAAACCTAGAGAACTTTAGCACTGGGCTATCTTTGGTTGATTTTACTCCATGGGTGAGCTGGTCCAGCGACTAGGATCAGCTTAGTGGTCTTAGGACTTAGAAAGATTTCCCTGAGCCCACTTACCTAAAGCTTTAAAGGAGCTAGGGCCCTGTAGCCATGGCCTCTGCGGCTGACTCTATCTTCTGGATCAGCCTAGGATGTAAGCATGGGCCCCCCATCTCAGTTTGTGCCCTTCCCCCTGACAGCGCCCAGTCGATTGAAACCAACTGTTTGAAATTTAAAAGATTTTTTGCAGTTTTTAGCAAAGTGCCCAAATTCTCCACAGTTAAAACATTTATTTTTATTTTGTTGAGATAAAATTGTTTAACTGTATATCCTTATGGGTGGCAGCCATAGCAAGACCCTGTTGGTAAGCAGCTCCAATATCAGAACAGAGGCTTATATAGCCAGTTAAGTCAGCCTTCTTTTTGTATGGTCTAATAGCAGCTTGGCAGGCAGCATTAGCGTTTTCAACAGCTAATTGTCCGACAAGGTCAGAGTTTTGTTCCACATTACCAAACAACCTCTCCGCGGCTTGAAGCAGCCAATGAACAAAATCTGCAAAGGGTTCTCCCAGACCGCCTTATTTTAGTGAAGGAGGAAGTGGCCTTTAGGGGATCCCAGTGCTTTGCTGGAGGATCTCACCAATGAGATTCCAAAGAGAAAAGGCAGTCACAGGGACCTTCTCCAGTCCGAAGATCCTATAATAATCTTTCAGTGTCACCTACCCTCTGCCATGTTTTAGAATTGATCATGCCTTTTAGGGGGAACCAAGGGCACACCTTATGGATGAATTCAAAATACTGGGTCAATTGTTTCATTTTAACCTTTACTCCTCGCGCCTTTAATGCTTTTCTCAAGCCTTCAACAAACTTCTCATGTTCACTCACTGCTGTCCCATGTTGGGAGGAATGGAAATGGGGCGCTGTTCTCTTATGGAGGTTCAGGCATCACAGCCGGTCACTGTGGCGCGGCCTTCTTACTTCCGCTTTGCGCCGGCCTTCTCCAAGGGCTCCTTCACTGGATCCTTCATACCAGAGTGCCCCACGTTGGGTGCCACCTATCCCGCCCAGCGGGGAAGGAGCGGGGATGAAGGGACAAGGGACAGGAGAGGCAAGAAATGGAGACAAGACAGGATTCTGATCAAGTCTCGTTTATTCAAAGGACACTCTGGGTATATATAGCGGAGGCATAGGGAAATGACGTCGGTGGATAAAAGGTGCGAGTAACTAGGCAACTGGGCTGTGACAGGAAGTCCCTCCTCTGGGGCATAGCAGGAGACTTACGGGAAATGGGCGGGGTAAGAACCAGGAACTTAACTCAGCAGAGGAATGGAAACTTAAGAACATGGCTGAGACTATTACAAGGTGAGTGCGAGTCACAGGTTTCCCACAATGTGCAAAATAGAGGTCCCATTCTGGGGTCTACTTAACTTCATTAGCAATCAACTCTGCTACACAGCACAGCGACACTGTTTACTAACAAACACAATTCACATCCAGACTTTACCACATAGCTGCTTTACCCAGTCGAGTAGCATTTGGGCATAATGAACCTGCCTCCATAGAAATGGAGCCGTGGTTGGTAGTCAAAGAGGAAATCTTATGTCAGTAGCATCCCAGTGCGTGTAGTATTCAATAAGCTAACAATAAACATATCTCCAAGTGGGCTGAGGAGATGGCTCAGTGGAATAAACACTTCCCTGGCAAATGCAAGGGCCTGAGTTCAATCCCGAGTTTGACCAAAAAAAGAAAGAAAGAAATATAAGTAATTTAATAAAATAAACTTATCTCCAGATAAAGAGGGTCACTGAGGAGTAATATGCATTATAATTGTATATCTGAACCCGCATACCCATAACCACATCAACATGACCCCAATATGTTCTCAGTAGCTACATAATCAACTGAGTTCATTTAAATTTGTTTCCAATGTGTTCTTCTTTGAAGCCAGTCCTCTAAGATTTGCTTGCATAAAGGGCTCTGAAACATAGAAATTTAAACATTTTTTTAACTGAGAAAAACAAATTATTCCACGTTTCAGAAAATGTAAAGACTGCTTGTATGTAAATGTTGCACAAAGCAGGTAAGAGAAGACTTTGTCCAATTATCTGAAAACACTGGACTAGAGGCTGTAACTCAGTGGAGGAATGCATGGTAACCTGCTCAAGACCTTGTGTTCAATGATCAACACCACCTTAACCAAAAGCAAAAAATATTTGAAAACCTAGGTGACTTTCTGAAAACTGCTACATTTGTTCCTGTAACAGAGACCTCCAGCAATTACTAGAAGACTACCACAGTCCCAAAGTTCAAATGTGCCATTGTATCCCACTCTCTGTAGCTGCTTAAAAGCATACGGTTGTCAGTCCACTGAATGGTGAGGCACTTTGCGGGGAGAAGTCAGAGAAGGCATTTCTGAAGGACATTGCTATTAAGAGACTCAATAAGGAATAGCTGCCCCTCTCCACCAGTGTGGGAAGACACTGTGAAATTTCTCAAGAGCCAGCTGGAACACAGTGAAAATATGGAAGAGGAAATTCTCCTTCTGATTTTGAGCTGGGACTTTCATCTTCCCCTGCATCAGTCCTCCAGGAGGGTCTTGGACGCCAGAACTCCAGAACCAGCAGCCCCTTCCATCCCTTCCTTCTTCCCCTGGTAACTGTCTACTACTCCCCGCTGTCTGGCCTTTGGGCTGGAGACTTCGTTGTCTACTTGCTTGCTTCTCCTGCTAGTGTGCAGCATTGCCAGTATAGCATGAGGCAATTACTAAAATAAATTTACTCTTTAAAATCTAAATAAGATCCAAAAGGTATGATATATATTATGAAAGGGAAAAAAAAAAACTCCTGAAAAGGAAGGAACAATTGGAATAAGGAAAGGGAAAAAAGAAAAAAAGGGAACGCACACACACACAGAGATGAAAAAAATAGCTAAGATAATTATACTACTAATTTCTATCAGTTCTTTCAAATGAACAGTTAATGTTCACATTGTTTGATCAATTTTGTTTTCCTGTACTGGATAATCTGAGCAAATACTTAGAAGATAACAATATAATAACCTTTGTTAATTTCATATCATCTTGTTTTGAGATTCTGTATCATTTTTATTTCTTTAATCCTCCTTAACATATAATCTATGCATGTACTATTGATTTTGTTTATCTGAACATCTCTAATATAATTAGTTAGTAAAATTCCCAGTTGTTATTCAAATTCTCCTATTATTTATTCTCTATCTCTAAACACTAAGTCGCTTCATCTACTTCTCTGGAAGCAAAATACAAACTCCTTTTGCTTTTCCAAGGTTAATCTGAATATTGATGATCTAAATAGTAACCTTTATTGCTTCCCCTAAGATACTTGCCCTTAAATAATTCATTTTCCTCTCCATTACATCCTTCCACATTTGCAAATTTAATAAATATGGACTACAAGAAAAAAAATAAGTTTCTTTATGTACTTGCTCTCTCCTGCAAAGGACCTCCCCCAATTCCTTGAACTTAAAATTATTAGTATTCCACTAATCTTCCACTGCTTCAGGAATGCTTTCTTATTTTCTTGCAATTTTATGTTCTGTCCAACACAAGTGAGATCATTCCTTTAAAGCTCAGCAGTGTAGCTTTGCTACGTACTATCTCCTCTGCTTCCTCCAAACTTGCTTGCCATTTGCACGAATTGATAGGTGCATGCTATGTGTTATGCACTTTCAATATCAAAATGAAATTTAGCTCTTAGCCCAGTGGATGATTGAATGCTAAAGATTAGAATTGAAGATGCATATTGGGAAGATTAGAAATGTAACAGAAAAACTCAGCTAAAATGATTTGCCTTTTTCTGATTAAGGAGAAATTTCACAGGTGACTCAGGTTCCTTGGCAAAGCCCTGAGTGTGAAGCACGGAGAAAAAGAAGAATAGACAGAGTGAGGGTGTGTGAGCAGCCTGTGGGCTTCAGTAACTTTAATCTAAGGGTCATAAGAAGACAGGGAATTAATTTATCTTGATATATTTTGAGTTTAGAAGCTTATAAAGAATCTACATGGAAATACATATTACATGCTTAATAGATTAAATAGAAAGTTAAAGTTAAAGAAAGTATGGATTTGAACCCTGTATTGCCTATGCTTCAGGGATCACCAATTTGTTTGTTTTGTTTTTGTCTCACATTTTATGTCCCAGGCATGCTACTACTATAGCTTTTATCTAGATGTCCTCTCCATGTGCCCTGTGCTCACAGATGAGACTTTTCAGAGATGGCTGAATCGAGGATATGTGATACTGGGATTACAGATTATGGTACAAGATTATTCCACAAGTTAGTTTGCACACTTCTGGGTGTGTACAGTGGGAAGGGCATGATTTGGGTATGGGGGCAGCACCCCAAGGGCTTGTCGCAAGGGTGGGAGAAGGGAAAATGGGAGGTTTGCTGCTTGCTGCATGCTGGTTCCTGCCTGCAACACCAGGGACTGTTGCCCCCGTGCCATGGCCTCCCCACCATGCTGCCCCACTGTAGAGCCAGGAGAATATGCCTTGCAACCTCAAAACACTGTTACTCAGAATACACCTTCCCTCTTCAACTTCTGGAGTTGGGCATTTTGCCTCAGCAATGCAAAAAGTAGCTGTGACTCTTGTTCTCTGACCACTCATTGTCCACACAGGACCTCTTCCTGAGCAGCCTCTGCCCAGCCATCTTTTTCTTACCTTTAGGCTTCCAATTTCCTCATCCCTTCTGACAACCCTGACTTGGAAGACACCCCAATATATGCTCTATAGTCTCCTCATCTGAATATAAGTGTAGCTACCTAAGCATTCGTGTGAATACTTGAGGCATTTCCTTATTGAGGGCTCCATGTTCACCAAATGAAGAGAAGCCATACCTGTCTCAAAGGGCCCTTCCTTACTCAGCCACAGGAGAGAGCAGGACACAAAGGTTTGGAGGTACTAGGAACTCAAGATGTATTAATTCATTCATTAAGGAAGGAATGAAATGAAGACCTGCACAGGACACTGGTACAGTGATGCTTAGTTTTCATTTCATGGCTATTATTCTAATATGAGGAGACTAGATTTTATTTGATATTTTCTTTGTCCAGTGAAAAACTGTCTCAGCTCTCAACTCTACACTTGCCAATTTTTAGCATTATTCAAAAAATAAACTACATCCAAAACTGAATTTATCTTTCCCATATAAAAATAACTCTTGTATTTATTTTAAATTTTCATAATGGCACCAATGTTTTACAACATACTTAAAAAAGTAAATGATTTTATACAAATTAGAGTTTCTGTGTGCTTGATTACCAAATACAAATAAACACATGCACTGCTCCTCTGTATGTATAAAATCTTACAAATCGATCTCCATCTCCTTTTTTTTGCATTTAGTAGGGTTCTACAGGTCTCACTACATAGATTGGTCTCCTAGTGATCCGCCTGTGTTCAGCCTCCCAAGCGCTGGGATTACGTGGGTGCGCCACCATGCCCAGCCTCAATCACCATCTCAGCGTGCCCTGGGGGTGGAGCCACACCTCACCCTGGGGATTGAACCCTGACCACCATGTCTGCCTAAGCAGGTGCTTTAATCCGCTGAGCTATTTTGCCGGCCTTCCATCTTCTATTGCCTGCTTTATCATACTAACTTTAATCCACCAAATCACACACTTAATATTTTAGTAGTCAAATCTTGTTTTTTCCCTTTCCTTCAATTTATTTTTATTTACTACATTTATCCTTCTATAAACCACTTTTTAACTATATGTTAAATCTATTCCTTTGTGGGTTTTACAAAATGAATCCTACTGATATGTCAGCTAATATTAAATCCAGAAATTTTGCCCGCACCTTCACCGCATAATCTCTCTTGCATAAATCCTAAGGCAACCCATAATAACACGGGGAAATCTGCAGTACCATGAAACAAATGTGTAGCTACTGTCACATACATTACTCAAAACACCTCCCGAAGCCATTTGTACTTGAGAAACAAAAATAAATCTGTTTAGGTATTTTAGAGTAAAAGAATTTGCTTGATAATTTTGGGAGTAAAACCTCCCTACAAAGCTCTAGAGACTGCGGTTTGCAGTGTGCTTTCGTGCTTTTAGGAAAGAAAGCAGCGAAAAGAAGGGAGTAAGGGCGCTTTCACGCCTGTGCTTCTGCCACGGCACAGCTGCTTTTTTTTTTTTTTTTTTTTTGTCTTTTTGAGACAGGGTCTCACTCTGCAGTTCAGGCTAGCCTTAAACTCACTTTGTAGCTCAGGCTGGTCTCGAACTCACAACAATCCTCCTGCCTCAGACTCCCGAGTGCTGGGATTACAGGCCTGCGCCACCATGCCCGGCTCCAAATAAGGTTTGCTTTTTTTTTTTTTGCAGAACCGGGGATTGAACTCAGGTCCTTGCCCTTGCCAGGGAAGCGCTTATTCCACTGAGCCATCTCCCCAGCCCACAGCTGCTTCTGTGAGCAAATGCTTCCAAAATCCATGCAATTCTCACCGGTGCTTAAGTCCAAAGTCAACACATGGAAAAGCGGATGAATTTAATCGAAGAATGAGATGCTTCGGAGTTGCTGCACTTCAGCAAGATGCCACAGCTCAGGCGGAAGACGGCATGGTCGCCGCTTTCATCTCCGTTGTGCCTCTTGTGCCACAGAGTCTTCTATGTGAGTTATTACAAGAAAAGACAACACTTTCCAAAAATATTTCACACCCACAGACTACGATGGTTGCCCTGAGTGTTTCTCGCAGTTTTGAAAGCCCGTCATGCTAGTCTGTAACAAAGCAATGGCTTCTGCACTGGTGAGACCAAAGAAATGGCAAAAATGGCTCCAGGAGTGAATATTTTATTTTTCACAAATGAAGATTTATTGTCTTCAGTTAAAACTGTCATTCTATGCTGCCAAGAAAAACACAAATCCTAAAAAAGTGCCAAGAATCTTTATAAACCGTATTTAAAATATACATGTATTGAGTAGTTAACTAGAAAAGTAGTCTGTCCATTGTTTTTAGTCTTTTTTAAGAAAATATTTTAATAAAGAATAAAATATCTCAACATAGTTAAAATACAGTGCGCTGTGGGGTTTGCTCTGTGGTAAAGTGCGGCATGACGCTGAGTGTGGAGGGCCCACCTGAGGGCTGCTCCCAACAGCATGAAAAGGAGGGCCAGAGAGGAAGAGGTGCTGCTGACGGCCCTCCTGCAGGGCCTTTGTGTGCTGATTTTGCTGATACGAACTCCGCTGATATCAGAAGAGGAGCTCAGGGGACAGCAAGATAGCTCAGGGGACTGAAGGCCTCTTAGACAAGAGCAAGGACCGGGATTTGATCCCCGACACCACATGCCATGCCAGCCTGCCCTCCAGCAAGCAGAGCCAATGACAGGCTCTGGGTTTGATGGAGCATGCCTGCAATCCTGGGGCTGGGGAGGCTGAAATCAGGAGGATCACTGTGAGTTTGAGCTGCAGAATAAGATCCTGTACCAAACGCATTTAAAAATTTAAAATAAATAAAATAAAATCGGAGGAGCCAGTGACCTCACTGTTGCTGAAGATGGCTGTGGTAGCTTTTGGAAGAGCTCTGGTCTTCAGCTTGAGCATCACTTGCTAGCAGACCTTTCATCTCACTGGCACAGATGTTCTAGCTTCCACCACTGACCTGCGGGCCTTCCCAGCACAGATCCATGAAGCGGGCCCACATGAGGCATTGTCCTGGGCTCTGGACCTACAGCTGGACTTGTAGGAGGCATTGTTATGGCTCTAGGCCTCCAGCTAGACTTGTGGGAGGCATTGTCCTGGGCTCTGGGCCTACAGCTAGACTTGTGGGAGGCATTGCTATGGCTCTGGGCCTCCAGCTGGACTTGTGAAAGGCTTTGGTATGCTTCTGGGCCTCCAGCTGGACTTGTGGGAGGCATTTCTATGGCTCTGGGCCTCCAGCTGGACTTGTGGGAGGCATTTCTATGGCTCTGGGCCTCTAGCTGGACTTGTGGGAGGCATTGCTATGGCTCTGGGCCTCCAGCTGGACTTGTGGGAGGCATTGCTGTGGCTCTGGTCCTCCAGCTGGACTTGTGGGAGGCATTGTTATGGCTCTAGGCCTCTAGCTGGACTTGTAGGATGTATTGCTATGGCTCTAGGCCTCCAGCTAGACTTGTGGGAGGCATTGTCCTGGGCTCTGGGCCTCCAGCTGGACTTGTGGGGGGCATTGTCCTGGGTTCTGGGCCTCCAACTGGACTTGTGAGAGGCATTTCTATGGCTCTAGGTCCTCTGCTGGACTCATGCAGGACAGCACCATGGGACCCAGGCCCTCAGCTGGAGTCTTGGTCTTCGGTGTATGGACAGGATTCCTGCACTCTTCTGTATATCTCTCTGAGTGACTACTATAAAATGCCATAAATTGTGTATCCCATATTAAACTGTTTCCCTTGTAAACCCTGACTACAACATTATCTAGAGTAGAAATTTTACTACATAAGTTTGATAGCAGAGTAGTAATAACAGAGGAGAAAAGTCAGTGACTTATAGGTGTACATAATGCCTCCAATTTGAGCTAGAGACAGATAAAATCCTTTTGAAGAAAACATCAAATTCAAAATCAAAACTTCTGAGACTTGTGGGACAGCAGCAAAAGGCTTAGAACCTGAGTTGACACCAAAAGGAAGGAAAGAGTGAGTCTGGTTAAAAAAAAAGTGACCTCAGAAAACTTCCTAAATTTAGGTAAAAATATTTGAGATTTGAGAAGCTTTGTCACAATAAAATTGGATGAGCAAAAAAGGAACTAATCTGGTGGTACTGTAAGTAAATATTCAAGATAAAAACTGAAGCAAATCATTTTAATTCATTCATATATAGGGAAATGGAGTATGAATGGGATAACGGAGAAGGAAAGAAGGATGTGCGGAGAGTCCTGGAAACGCTGAGGGAGGGCAACTGGGCAGCACAGAATTCTTCATCCAGCAAGGCATTTGCCAGTGATGATGATGAAATAAAGACTTTAAGACAAACAAAAGCTAAGCAAAACTCCAAACAAAAATGCCAGTGCAAAGGCCGGCCAGGTAGCTCAGCGGGCTAAAGCACCTGCTGCGGGAGATGCAGTCACCGGGTTCAAGCCCTGGTGTGCCATGCCAGCCCCACCCCCGGGGCTCTGAGTCAGCGACTGAGGCTGGGTGTGGTGGTGCGCGCCTGTAATCCCAGAGCTTGGGAGTCTGAAAGCAGAAGAATCACTAGGACTCTGATCTACATAGTGAGACCCCGCACACCCTGTAGACCTTTTCAAAATTCATAAGAAAGAAAAGAAACATGCCCGCGGAAGTTGTCAGGCTGAGGAAAATCATACCAGAGGCAAACTGATAGCTTCAACAGTGAAGGAGCACCAGGCACAGGAGACGCCTGAGTAGATATAAAAGACTTTCTTGTTCTTTGAACAACGCATGAAAAATAAAATGGAAGCTTGCTATATATATATATTCACTTTTCAAATATATCAAATATTATAAAATGTCACATAAAATATCATATATATCATACATATGAGTACACAGATATATATATATAGAGAGAGAGATATATAATAAAGATATAGTAAGTTTTTCAAAGATTCTTTTTATAGCCACAGTACTATTACAAAAATCAGCAAAACTATCATTGCTATATAGGCTTTTATTTAACCTGAAATCTGTATTTCAGTTTTACTAATTATCACTATACTATTGAGTAGCATGTATCTTTATAGTAAAAGTTTATTGTAAGGATTACGAGTTGCTTTTAATAATGTTTCTTTAATTTCTGGTAGTCTGGAAAAATTCCCTTGCTTTACTTTGTATTTCATAATCTTAATGGTTTGAAGGAAGCTGGTCAATTACTGCAAGAATGTTCCCCAGTTCTCTCTCCTATGACAGTTTCACACCTAAAACCAAGCCACATATTTCAAGTTACAGGAATTCTGCTGAAATGACATGGTCACCCCCAAATTAGATCTCATTTTAGACACTCACTATTTGTCTTTTATTGGTGATGGTGATTAAAAAAAAAAAACTTACAATGTTCCCACATTCCCCACAACTGCTGTTTATACTTTTCCATTAGTAAGCAATATATGTTCAGGCTGTTTAAAATTAGGCAGTTTCTGTCAAGTTTTGTGAACTAGTTTTAATAGCCACTCATGATCCTTGAAATCTTTGGAATTACAAAGTAATAATTTTGTGGCTTTACTACTCCATGTATATTAAGTTGTTGGCACTGCATTTTGAGAAATAAACACTGAGTTAACCTACCTAGTAATTGCTATTCACAAGTTATATTCATGAACTTTATTTGATGTGTGACATGACCTAAAGTTAGGTCATGACTCAGAGCCCTTCAGTCTTTTTAAAAATAATTTTATTGAGAAACAAATAGCAATGAGACAGTTCCAAAACCAATTAGTAGGACAGTTCCAATAATTAATAATTGCATGTTGTTGTCTTAGTGGTTATTCTTTGTACAAGATGCACACATGGTATCCTGTCCACAAACATTATTAGTACAAATCTTTCTATTCATTGAATTAAGAGAAAGTAGCTGTATATCTATCCTAACTATTTTGAATATACAGATACAAAATGGTCATTCATTTGTTTCCCCCTTTTTGTTGAGTTTTGTCACAGAAGGGTACTCTATTGTCATTTGAATATTGCAGGTACGTGAACTCAGCAAAATATTCCAGTTTTGTCCAGTAGTCCATAATAGTGGTAGGTTTTCCATAAGACTGCCAATGTCAGAAGTTGTTGACTTGAGCCTTTTACAGTCTTGAGACCTGATGCTTTGTGGTTCTTACCTTTCAACATAAAAGGAAACTGAATTTATTTAGGTCAGTCTCTGCTCCATCCTGTAAAAAACAGCCCTTTCTCCATAGATCTCTGATTCCTTAGAGTGAGAAGTGGTATGTATTGAACAAAATTTTCTTCCAAAATGGACTACTTTTTGGAAGAAGATAAATTCCTGGGCATTTGGTCTATTTTATTTCCCTAGCTTGAGCTTATTTAATTACATTGCCATTATTTAACCTGAATTTGTCCTGCTCTCTAACTGTTCAGTGTGGTTATGTAATCCATTTACAATAAGTTACTTTTTGTTTGTATTCCACTTTATAATTTTTTCTTTGTTTTAATTTTGAAGGACTTCTAATGTGAGTCAAAAAGAAAGTCAAACAAGCACTGATTCATTCTTGCCGAATCCTTTTATTCTAATCCCAAACTACAGGCAAACAGTTGTTCAGAATTCTACTTTGCAAACCTGTGTTGTTCGTTATGTAGATTTTATTATGTTCCCTCTCTTTTTTTTCTTCAGTACTGGGGATTGAACTCAGGACCTTGCACTTGCCAGGCAAGTGCTTATTGTACTGAGCTATCTTCCTACCCTAATTATGTTCTACCTTATATCAGCCTGAGAAGAATATACACATATGTATTTGCACATATTGTGTGCTTCACTTGTCGAATATATTAGATATTATAAAATATCACAGCATTTCTGTAGGTCTCTCCAGTCGTTTTTACATAAACTCTTAATTTTTTGCACAGCTGAACATAACCATTTGAGGGTAGTCCTGTATGTTGTTCATTCATTCATTCCCTTACAGTTGGACATTTAAGTCATTTATAGTAGTTTTCAATTCTAAGTAGTTTCATTGGATAATTTTGGGCAAAGCTTTTTGGTTGGAGGTATATCATCAGAATTAATTTTCAAAATAAAGACTGGCCAATGAAAAACCAATAAGTAGGTTTCTAGATGTTGGCAAATTCTACTCCACGATGACAGTAGTATTTTAGTCTCCTTCGCAACCTGAGAGGGCGGCTGCTCCACCAGTACTCCCCTCACAGAACAGGTAAAACTTTTACAGTTTGGATAATATTGTAGTACTTACATGAGTGAATCTGAGTATCTGTGTATAGATTAAAATATTGTAGAATTTGAGTGTGTGTTTTTGTGTGTGTGCATATGTGTTCAGAACCCCATGTAGGGTTACTCATGCACACCATTCATTTCTGTAGTTTATTTTTCTTGAAAATATTGAAATATGTTCATATACTGGGAATATTAACTGTCCAACTGTCATATATGTTGGAAATATCTTCCTGCAGATTGACATTTTCCTTTTGATTTTTTTTTTTTTCAGTACTGTGGAATGAACTCAGGACCCTATGTTTTCCAGGTGCTTAATCTACTGAGTTATCTCTATCTCCCCAAGCACTTCCTATTTATTTATTCAGTACAGGGCCTACAAGGTCCCACCACACAGGTTGGACTCGCAGTGACCCTCTTGTTTTCAGAGTCCCGAGTGCGGGAATTACAGGTGCGTGCCACCATGCCCAGTCTCAGTCACCATCTCAGCACTGGCCAGCCCTGCATACCCGGACTGAACCTGGGCTGCTGTGCCATGCGTAAGCAGCTGCTTTAGTCTATTCCTTTTGAATTTTTATGGCATACTTTTATTCCCGTGAAAACTGCGTATATACATTATTGTATATATTTGTAAGAATATATTTATATAAATATTGTTTATATACATGAATATATAAATATTTAGAGACATAAGTATTTATAAAGTCTAAAGGAAAAATCTTTTAAATTGTATCTTAATTTTCATTTATAGTTAGAGAGCCCTTTACCCCTATTATAAAAGAACTAATTTGAGTTTTCTTTAGGACTCGGACAGTCCCGTGTTTCCCCAAGCGAGGTCTTAGGTGTTTGGCGTTTGTTCCGTGCAGGTTTTGAGATCATCTCCTTTTGTCTTCCACAATGTTTGTTCAATTTTCCCAATAGGATTTACTTAAAGACCCAGTAGTTTGAGGTGTTCTTTTATAGCACTTGTGCATGTACCTGGGCCTAGTTCAGATCTTGCTTGTTGACATAGTGTTGCAATTATAGGGGCTGCAGCTGTATGGTATGTTTTACATATCTAAATAGTGCTACTAACCATAGTCCTGCCTTTCCCCATGGTGTCCTAGGTATGGTCTCTACCTCTATTGAGGTGAAACTGACAATGGGGAAACTACATATTTATAGTACACAAGTTTATCATTATATATATATATTGAACGAATTACTATAATTAAGTTCATTAACATAGTCTTAATCTTACCCAGTTACCAACTTCTTCATGTGTGGATGTGTGTGTGTGTGTGTGTGTGTGTGTGTGTGTGTGTGTGTGAGAGAGAGAGAGAGAGAGAGAGAGAGA
>PVKA01024922.1:0-33586 GCA_004027165.1 Ctenomys sociabilis
AATAAAGAGGTATATGAAGTAGAAATATAATTTTACTTGAGTAGATCTATCTTATAACGAAATGTTGACATAAAAATTTCTTTATGTAAATATTTATGGCAGAAATGAGAAAAAAGTATACAATTATGAGTAAATGCCTAAATGGTTTATGTAGCAAAGAGAGTATTATACACTGAATAACAATTATTCTTACAAATAAAAACAAAAAATGCTCATGTAATAGGCAAATGTAACTGTGTAAAAACATATATTTGAAAAAGATGGCAATGAGACATTAATATATTAATAGGTAATTACCTTTTCTTTTTTTAAACTGATACAGAGTCTCTCTACGCAGTTAAGACTTGCAGTGATCTTGCTATCTCAGTCTCCTCTGTGCTGAGATTACAGATGTGCATCACCACGACTGGTTTCAGGGCTGGATGGCATGCCCAGGGTTCCAGGGCTGGCAGGGCATGTGGTACTAGGGATTAAACTTGGAACCTTGTGCTTTGCAAGGCGGGCACTTATGCCACTGAGCTATCTCCCCAACCCAATAAGTAATTACCTTTGAGAAATAATAACATCTTTTCTTTACCTTTATATTCTCTATACTTTAAAGATAGTTTCATTCTGCTTCTGTATGTTTCTTTTTATAATCTACTCTGTTAAAGTTTTTGATTTTTAAATTTTCAAATGTATCCATTTATTTTTTAAAAAGATGTAGAAATAGAAAATAACAAATTTAACATTTCCTTCCTAAGTACTCACATTCTCAGGTATGCTGGGAAGTTCTCTGGTATCAGGCACAGTAAAGTAAGAATGCTGGAAAACAAAAGCATAAGCTGTATATTTTTTGCAAGAATGTATAGCAAGCATATTAGTCAAAATTCAGAAAAATGATGTGAAGATGTTTTTTAGATGAAGAGAATAGAGTTGCCATGAAATTATCCATGGAATATTTTCTCAGGACAATGCTGGATTAAACCAGCTGCATTAACATCAGTTTGTTGCAAGAAATTCTTTTCTAGGAGAGATGAACTTCTTTAGGGAGTGTAAAGAGGTTAAAGGCTAAATTTCCTTATGATACTTGAAGGCTTCTGAACACATGGAAGCTGTAAGTTTTACAACTTATTGTTCAATGGTGCAGATGGGCTCTAGGGACCAAACAGCAGTAAATTCACCCAGTGTCAGTCTTTGCCAGCCAGAGCTGCCATTCCCTTTCAGCATCTGAGATTTATCCATCTATAACTATGGTGAAAATCTGTCCAAGTGATATGAAGGCCACCTGCAGTTGAAGGATCACTGCACCTACAGCGCTATAGCTGTTCAACAGTGAGAACCTCCCCAGGACACACACTCTGGGAGCCTAACTTCCACTGAGGTTGCCAGTGGAGGGAGCTGGAGACTTGGTGTAGTAAAAACTTAATCTCTTCAAAGACTTTCAAGGAGGCATTTCCACATAACCATCAAGCATATGTCCTTGAGTTTAAATGACAACAGGTTCAATTGATGACACCTCTTTCGCTTCTGTTAAAGGCTCAGGATAATGGCAAGCAGGACTGGAAAAAGCCTGCTGATGGCCAATTAAAGATGGGATTGTGCAAGGCCAGGTGAGGTCACATACAGAGAAGGTCAGCTTAGTCATAGCCTGAGTTTAAACCTGGACCTCCAAGTGTCATTTTAGGAAGTCATGCCCTACTTCCCATTTCTGGGTAATTGCAAAATAATTAGGTTCATAGAAAAAAATGAAAGGCCTTAGGAACAACTGTAACAATGACAATAACAATAAATAGTATGAGATGCTTGTCTAATATTCAACAGAAGTTTATGAACCACTTGTTATATGGAAGACTTCACAACAAGCACCTTATAAATATTGTCTCTAGTCTCCATAATAAATTATTATAGATCATCATATTACAAATGAAAAGTTAATGTTCAGAGAGGAAATATACTCAAATGTCGCAAAGCTCATATGTGGCAGGTCTGTACGATGAGAACTATGTCCTGTGCACTATATCAGATGATTTTATTTGCTTTTTATGTATAAATTATAGCTAAAAGAATTTCAATTAAAATAAACTAAAAAGTAAAAATCAAAAAATCAATATTTAAAATACTAAAATAATCCTGCAATGTAGTGTTCCAAAATCTGTGTATATCAAAATAGTATCTACAAAATATAATAAATGGTACAGCAAGGAAAATAATTGAACAATGAGGATTAAAATTGGGAAAGTAAAGCACAAGGCTCAAACTGGCTCCATGAGATACCAACTTAATGCCATATTCCTGAAACAGCTTCTGGAAACATGGCAGTACCAGATGTCCACACAGCGATGGAGCCATCAAGTAGGGTTTGACACAGTCAGAGACAGAACTGGCTCAAGTATCGTCCACTTGATAGCTGTGTGAGCTCAGGCAACGTAATTGAACAAAACCCCAATTTCAGAATCTGTGAGTAGGAGCTATGCTATGGACTTCAAAATAATTGTGAGGAAAAAATTATATATGCAGTACCTACTCTTATTTGCTCTCAAATGCTAGTTTGCATTTCTATTTTTCTCAATTATATGTATCAGATACATGGAAACATTCTCTCACAGAATGACTAAAGATACCATGTATTTAGATGGTTTACTGATGATGGTTTACCAACATTTTGGGATTTATAAGCTAGATGAGACTAGTCTTCAAAATCAGAGAATGCAATGTGGACAGAATTCATAGTGAAAAAAGAAAAAAAAAAAGTTGCCTTTACAGATGCAATGGATTGTAAACAGTGAACCAACGCAATTCCAAAACTGAGTAGTCCCGGGGGCTGTCCTTTGAGATTCTGTCTTGCTCCATTGCCCATGAAACGCTGGGGACCAGAGGAGGTCAGAAACATTCCTAGAAACCACTAGCATGAAACAGCTGCACACCCCAACAGTTCCTCCTGCCCGAGCTGGCTTGTCCTTGAGGCCTGGCAGCAGACTGCCTGTGCAACCGTTCAGGGAAGGAGTGGCCCTTCCTCCCCAGCAGCTGGTGACCCAGCCAGCTCCTCCACAGCTACCTGTCGGATATCATTACGGACTGAAGCAGTGAGATCAAGCTGCTTAGGAAAAGGGACAGAGACAAAGGCAGGATTGCTTAGCTTTAGTGATGTCTAGGGCAGGACTAAAGCTCATTTGTTCTTTCTAGGCAGAACCCTCTTGCCTGCAGGAATTTTTGTACCAAGGCTTCTTTCCTTCCCATGTTCTATGAAAATGCAGAAAACCTTTATAAATTCCTTCCTTCCTTCTGTCCTTACCCCTTTTCTTGCCTCTTTTTCTTATTCTCCTTCTTTCAATATACATGTCATCGTGGGAACAAAAATGGCTCTGAAGCCAGCCCTGGATTGAAAAATTAAAATCTTATCATTTTTTAAACACATGACTTGGCATGAGCAAGTATCTTTTCCTTTCTAAACTTTCATCTACAAAATAAGAACATTATTATCTATTTTGTGAAACTGTTTTGAATATTAGATATATATTTGATATAAATTAAAAACAATAAAAGAGCAGATTTGTTATTAGCTATTGGTAGTAATACAAATTTCAATTTTATCATTTGGAGAAAACCATATGAAACATTAATTTTCCTTGGGGGGTATATATTTTCCTAATCACTGAATACCAATACTATACCAGGTTTTAATAAAGCTGAAAGAGAAAACTTTCAGATCCCACAACATATGAGGAATAACTCCTGGATAATCATGGATACCAGAAAAAGCTGTTAACCTGAGAATTTCGATGAAGTTAATGACCAGCCTACTTACCCAATTAAGAAAATCACAGTAACTGAAATATAGAAAACCCCTGAACATCTTCTGATGCCTTATCTAACAGATGAGGAGACTGAGGTCCACAAAGTTTAAGGTCTTGATTAAGGTTACCTACGTCACTGGCAAAACAGACAACTAGCATGGAAATCTCCCAACAGAAACAAACAGTAGAGAAATTCCACACTGGCATACCGCAGAAGATACAGCACATAGGTAGAAGCATTCAAAGAAATGGTTAATACTGTATAGGAGAAATCGGGTTAAGGACTGTCACCTTCTGTATTGAAGGGACATTCAGTCCCCTGAGGGAGAGAGGAAAAAACAAATCATTCTAATGTGGTAAAACTAATTCCTACAAAGTGTAAAAGTACTCAGGGAAACTCAGAAGAAGCTTTAGCTAAGCCTACAAGGTCAAGGGAAGATTTCTATTAGAATAAAATGAGGGTTGATTTTGAAGGATGCGTATGCAAGACCTGGCAGGCAGAGACAACACTGTAGGCTGAAGGTGCAGGATGGGCTTCATTCGGAAATGGGAGATGAGCAAACAGTCACCAGGGTGTCCAGGACAAGGGCTCAGAGGCAGGCAGGGCCAGCCATCGTATTTCTGCCTAGAATCTACATTCAAGGAGGTACAAGTGAAGGGATGGTGGCCAGAGAATAGCCTTGGGGCATGTGGGGACCATCCATTCCTTCTCGAATCTGAGGGAAAGGAAGAAGTTTCCCTTGTCTGGCCCACCCTAAGTTCTGAATATTAAAGGTGGCAGAGGGGGAGGTGCAGATGACCAAAGATGATCCCATTTGGCCAACTCACCCTGACTGTTTATAATGAAATGCTTTCTCAGGATGGCTACTCTTCTGCTCCACTTACCACGCTGAGATGAACGGACACGCCTGGGTCAGGAATGGGAAGTCTGTGCAGAGCTTCAAGAAGTTCATTCCACTGACTCTCCTGAAAGAAATAGCAGGCCTCAATCACAACACAATGCCAAGCTCTTATCAGGTTTGGGCACACTGTGAACCTGGCTGGATGAGTGGGTTGGTGGTGGATGCCAGCCCCATTACTGGAAAAGTTTGATATTCAAGTAGGGTTGGACCAAAGACTGTATGGCTGAAACATAAGAGTCAAATGGATCCTCCCACACTGAGTTTGACATTTTCTACTCAGTGCGACACCTACCATGACCGCCTTTTATGGATCATATACCATAAGCTCTCAGTATATCTATCCCTTCAATTCCATAGCAACAACTTTTAAATGCAAACAATCTGAGCTTCCAGGGCGGGGGTGGTTGGGAGAAATAACGATGGCACTGTGGATCTTGTCTTCATCATCATTACCCTCAATTAATTTTATTGAGTGGTACACAAGGCAGCCTCCAATTATGGAAAGTTAGAAATGAACTGAGCACACCAGTGTACAATATAGGATGGTGGCTGCACATTTTAATTAGTGAAACTGAGCAATAGAATGACATACAAAGCAGCACAAATTATTCAATTGAAAACAGATTTGCCTTTAAAATGCTCAAGAGAACACTGTTCAGAGAATGATTCAAAAGGCATTTCTCCCACCTGGTAGAGTTCTGTAAATATAACAGTAATACATTTACACTGGTATCTTTTTGTTATGTATTTGATCCTCCCAACCACCCCGCTTCATAGATACGAAGACTGAGACTGGGAAAAGTGCAGTGGCAAGTCTCACATCAGACACTGAGTGCACAGCTTTGGGGTAAAATGCAGGTGCACTGTGTTCAATCCCAGAACCTTCTTTGCCTCTGGATGTACACTTAAGGAAAGGAGAAAGAGGAAGAGTCTGGACTATAAGCTTGTTTCCATCTGAACTCTGACAATCAAATAAGTTCCTCACAGAGGACACAAATTTATAGGGGTGGGCATATGTGTTTTGTTTTGCTCTGAAACAGTCTCAAATTTACAGAACAGTTGTAGAAATGGTATAAAAAGTTTTTCATTTTGTGACCTGTCTGAGAATGAGTTGCTGACATTATGCTTCTCATTTACAGATATAAACAAGATGTTCCCCTACATAAGCGCAGATAATTATGATTAGAAAATTAACGTTCATGCAGCATTACTATCTAATCTTCAGATCCTATTCTCTCTCGTCGTCTTCTGTCTGCAACAGTTCCTCAGTTTTTCCTAGATGTGTATAACCCTGACAGAACCTCACCCATTTTGTAGATTCTCCATTGTCTGATATTTTTTCATGATTCAAACTCCAATTTATTTATTTATTGAAATTTGATTTTGTCACTTATTTCCTCTGGTTTTTCCACTGTGAGATGACAATTTTTGCATTTATTAAATATGTTGTAGCATGATAATATGTCTCTCATTCCTCAAACACTCCAAAGGAGAAAACTATCTTGCACAACTTTGCCCAAAGATTTCTAGATGGAAGAAGTTTAGGGATTTTTTCAGGGGAGGGAGACAGGAGTGGGGAGAGGTATGGTTTTCTTTCCTTTTTTGTTTTTAAGTGCAAACTCTTTCCTCTTGTTCTAATCTGGGGCCAAAACCTTGGAAACTAGCCAGTTGTAGACAAATTCTCTACTATCCATATCATAACTCCTGTAACAAGAAGAAACTTTATAAAAAGAGTCATAGCTTCAGGAGAGATAAGTTCAAACTGACAAAAACAGTCTCTAACACAACAGGAGACAGAGGCCTTGCTGGAGGAATGGCCCAGAGGAAAGGTGAACTCATTTTACAGGGTCTAAATCCCCTATGCCTAGGTTGTACCTACCCAATGTTTCCTGAAAAAAAATGTATACTAAATTCTTTTGCTGTTTTTCAAAAAACTGTGAATCAATCTCCAATTCAAAAACTGTTAGCAGCCTACATGTTATACAATTTTATTAAAGATACTTTTCAACTTTGAGTGAAAATCTGAATGTCTGACAAAAGATAACATTGAATCAAACATCAATGTCCAGATTCAAGGCAACCTCCTAACTCATTTATCAAAGAGTAGATTACTTCTTTCATGACAGAATCCCAGACACCTAACTTCTTTCAGAATGAGTATAGCGATCAAGAGAACCATTTCCATTTCTATTACATTTCCTTTCTTTTACTGTGACCTAATTGGGAGTAAATCTAACTTGAAGAATAGATTTATACATTATCTATGCAATTTTCACTTTTCCTCCCAAACAGCATTTCCAAAAGTGTGTTTCAGGAAATATAGCTATCTCAGAATATTATTTGCCATGTAATTTAAAGGGCTTGAGCCCAAGTGAAATGAGAAGCACTGTGTAGCAAAGATTCTCTCCTGTAAAGAAACAACCCAAAATAAAGAACATGCTTTATGCTCAAAGATACTAAAGGACGTGCTTTTTTTTTTTTTAAGACACAGGGTTAAGATACAGCAGGCTCAGACTCTTAGTGATCCTCTTGTCTCAGCCTTCCCAGTGCTGGGATTACAAGCATGTACCACTATGCCCAGTTTCAGTGGTCAGCACAGCACGCCTGGGGTTCCCCAGGCTGGCACGGTATGAGGTACTAGGAATTGAGCTTGCGTACCTTGCTAAGCAGGCATTTAGACTGCTGAGCTATCTCCCCAACCAGTATGTACCTTTTACAATCATGAAAAAAATCCAAATAATTAAAGTGCTCAGTAAAAGCAAACTATTCCTATAAGTCTAGGTATACGATATGATGTTACGTAGCCATGATAAATGTTTATTTATTTTTTAATAGCATGGAAGAAATTATTCTATTATAACGGTACCTGAATATATGGGCTACAAAATCTGCACAGAGTCTTAGTATACCATTTCTTCTAAAAGTACAATCAAGTACAGCTGAACTTTTAATAATTTTCAGACACCTGGAGAAATTACTGTGAAAGCACCACAAAGCTTTATCAAAATGGAAATCTGGGCAGCTGGACCTTCACTTAACTGGTGTTAAGTGTACTGCTTGCAAACCCTGAATTCGCAGTATAACACAAACAATTCAAATCAGCACCTCAGCAAAATTATAATTTCATTCATATCAAGAATTTTCAGGGCTGCTTGGGCACATTAGACATTTGTGAACACTAACTCTATAAACGCTAAGGGTCTATTTATCATTGCTTTAACTCAAAGAAAAAAAGTACACAAGAAAACAACCCCAATACTAGCAGTATTTATTTTGGAAAGAGACTTGGGTCAGATTAGATTAAAAGTAATTTTCTTTTTCTTCCTATGATCTTCTGAATTTCTCACTTTCTAAATGTTTTAGTGAAATATAGCTCATTTATTGCTTTCATAATCATAAAATTAAAGTTTACTTGTTAAAAGGAATTATTTTTTAAAAGGCAAATACCTGTCTTTTTGTTGTGTACTCTGCCAAGATGTTAAGTAGCTTATAAAATACCTCGAACCATGGGAGATAGCTGAGGGAAGAAGAAACAGAAATATTAGTATGCAAGTCAAAAACAGAACCAGGACCCAATTCAAGACTGATACATTTGAGTTTTTCTCTATATCCTGAAGAGTCTTTCTGTCATAGATTCTGCTGGAATCACAGATGGGCAAAATGCTAATTATTTCTAGGATTTTTTTTTTTTAAACTGCCTATGTGAGGCAGAGGAGTGAATGTCCGTTATAAATTATTCCCATGCCTCAAAGCTAGACAGGTTCACAGAAAAGGAATTCAAACTCGACTCTGCAATTAGACGCATCTCTGAGTGGTCCCTAGGCCTCTCCAAATCACACCCACCATCCCAATTGACAGGGGATGATAATTCTCATGACTGGACACCAACTGTTGCTGGGATCTGCAAGGTGTTCCACAGGCTGCACATACCCCAAGCCCCTCCTGTTGGTACACCAGACCTTGCGCTTCTAATGCACCCACTCTATCTTGCCTGAAGGATGACTGATTCACGCTGCATGTCCAATGCCCTTTACTAGGTCCTTACCACTGCTGCTCAAGACTTGCAGGATGGCCTAGCTGCTGAGCTAGACCGTTAAGGCTACCCGCTATACGACTCTGTGACTGGCATTTCTAAAATGCAAATCTGCTTCACACACTGGGTCAGTTCCTGCAATGGAGTCCAATCTAGCAGTTGACACTTCGTAGGATGGCTTTTGAGGCTCTTCCTTGTTAGGCTGTTGACCACCTCTCCAGTGGTCTCTTTCTACTTGGTCATGTGCCTGCTCCTCTCATGTAGTCTCATTCTAGAATATCAGACAGCCTCTAGGCTGCCTCAGTTAGCACACCTTGGCCCTTTTCTCTCTCAGACCTGGATGGCCTAGTCCAGCTGATTTCTGCTCATCCTAACAGGATCCTACCTTTTCCATCTCTGCTTCACATGCCCTAATTCTTTTCTGTGCTCCCTGGGTCACATACATATCCTTACTATAATATTCCATACATAATATAGCACTAAAAGATGCTCCTGTTTTCTTCACAGACTGTGCAAGTCAAGAGGAAGGTGCACACTTTCCTTCCCCTTGTCTCCCAGTGTCAAGAACAGATGGAGCCTGGCATGCAGTCAATGGTCAGTGTGTACTGAACAAAAACAACTAGACAATGACCAAGGGCAAAGTCACCTCTGCACTATGGAAAATGATTTGAAAAGCATCTCTGCTCCCAAGAAGTTCTTCTACCTGTTTTAAATAGCTTGATTTTCTATAAGGAACTTTCCCAAAGCTACACAGCACAGGCATGTGAGAAGCTTCATACCAAGCACTTGTTCATGCTCATTTCTGCCCTGCTGAGCTAATGGTGTCCATTACCGATAAAGAGCTCTACCAAAGGCAGAGAACACATGTGACATCCTGCCCAGAGAGGGAATCAGCACCCTGTACAGATTACTGGCTGTGCTGCTGAGGGTAATAAATGAGGTGAGAGGCAATAGAGAGGACAGATAAAGTGCACAATCCCCTATCAGTGACGTCTGTCTGAAGCCAGCACATGCTACTGTAAAATTTAAGTAGCTTATCAAAATACACTGATAAGCAACTTAACTTTTCACTCCTATGACAGTATTATCACTTATGTTAATATGTTTCCATCAACTCTGGCAGCCGCGTATGGACTGTTCCAGAGCAAATGGCTGCTGCACTCTCCACTGGCGGACTCTGTGACTCTGCAGAGAATGTAAACATTCAAGAGGGATTAGGCAGGAGATAGTGTCTCCCTTCCTCTTCTGCTAAGTAAACCTCAGCCAGTTAAAAGCCATTAGAGTATAACAAGAAATCCCCTCAGAAGAAAACTCCTCCTCAGATTAGAGGACTCTTAGTAAACAAATTCAACCAAGGGTTACAAATCTTTCTTTTCCAGAGAAGAAAATACCACTAGCTAAAGTCAGCAATTGGGAGCCAGCAGGGAGGGAAAAGGCCAAGAAGAGGAAATACTGGCCTCAAGTAAATGAAAGGGAAGTTGAGTTCACTGGAAAACTGGATCAATTGTGGTAGGGCAGGTTGGCTCTGCCAATGACTTAGGACCACAGCGTAGAATGTTGAAACAGTGTTAAACAACCAAGTTAACAGATTTTCATGACCTCAGCACAGAGCCTCAGCCTCAGCATTTTCAACTTGCTGTGGCCCACAGCTGACAGCTCCGCTTCTTACACTCAGCCCCCACCTCACCGAATCAATTCTATTTGGCTATGCTATGCAGAACCATTGGCTGGAGCAGTTTTACAGCTACCCTGGAAACCAGCCATTTCTTTTTCCCTTCAGCCTGACTGGACACAACTGTTCCCCACATGTTGTCCCCTGTGCGTTGACAGATGAGTATCTAGTGATGGCAGTGTTAAGGTCTGAAACCAAAACCCAGCTGTCTTCTTCTTCAAAGGGTCCCTGCTTCCCGGCTGGGAGGCCAGGGTTCACAGCTGAGTTTTGTCCTGTGGCATTTCCGGTCCTGCTTCATTAGTGTTGGCACCATGGCCTGTGCTGCCTGGAGGCTGCAGGTGAGGACATGGAGCCTCCACTCCATTTTGTGTGTGTCTGTCATCAGTGAGTCAACAATACTTCCCAGTCAGAGACAGGAAATAAACACTCCATTAAGCTTCTCCTCCCTGGCCACCTAAAGAGCCCCAAACTCTTTGCTACTGCTGTGCTTGCTACCTTCATACAATTGCTTGTATCTTCATTTTGTGCTGGGTTCAGTCCAAAGCTGGGGGCAAAATGACAAGGAATCCCTGCATTCAAGAAGACCACAGTACTAGAGATGTGTAGACAGCAGAGAGTAAATGTTGTGGTAGGAGGATCTAAGGACCATTTCCTAGTGCTTAAACTTTTGGACAGAATACAAACACTGACTTGGAGCATCATGGTCAGGACCCCACCAGCAAAGGTAAAGGCCCACAGGGGAGCGACCTCTTCTCAGGCATAAGCCTGGATCCACGCTTCTCTCACCACCATGACTAAGGAGAGGTCCTCCCTCCCTCTGCTCCTGACTGGCAGATGAAGAGCTTTTCTTCTCAGTGAGGCCTTCTAAAGCCCTAGACCTAGAAGAGCTCAAGGAGTACTGCAGGACTCCTCATGTGGCTTCTGATGTGACATCAGTGTGTTCAGTCAATAGACAGGCAAACACGGGTAGATAAAAGAAAGAGAAATACAAATATGCACCTACTGATCATATGCTCACATATATTCTCTAGGTTTAGGCCCGGAGAAGGCCTGGAAGCAGAAATGCTCCAATTATAAGGAACACACTTAGGGTCCAGAGCTTGGTTTCTAAACACTGCTCTCTATAAAAGGAACCAAGGCCCATGAAGAAATGCCAGCTTGGAAGGTAGGAGCTGGGAAACGCTTTGGGCTTGACACATGATCTGGGTTTATCAAGGGGACACAAAAGCAACTAAGGAGGGGTTCCCACTCACAAAGTCTATGACAATTAGAACAATAAAAGAAGTAACAATAGAAACAGGGGCCGGGGAGATGGCTCAGTGGAATAAGCGCTTCCCTGGCAAGTGCAAGGGCCTGAGTTCAATCCCTGGTTCTGCAAAACAACAACAACAACAACAACAACAACAACAGAAACAGGTTATACTAAAACAGGAAACCAACAACCAATTCTGATGTAAAATAAATGAATCAAAGTTTGATGAGGGATGGAGTTACATAGTCTCAGTTATTTCTTCACAATTATGAAGGGAAAAAGAAAGAAACCTCGGGCACTAATGCACTCCAGAAGTGGAACAAACTGAAATGCTGTGCTACCTGAGCAAGTACAACAGAAGCATACAGCATCATGTATACTACATTCCTACAAAGGCAGCAGGAGCTCATCCTGCTGATGAAATGGCTGATAAACCCCAAAGTGAGGGACACTCTAAAATGAGAGCCTGTCATGTCCTTAGCAGTCTAGAAATACTGAGGAACAGGCACAGATGGAAGAGACATGACACATAAAAGCATCATTGATACTGAAGTTTGTTACATAAAAAAAAAAATCATGATCAAGAGAAATGCAAGGATTATAGTGGCATTTTCTCAAAGTGAACACTCATTTGCTGAGTTCGGAGGGTACTGGGGATAGAAGCCAGTGCCTCACACATGTTCCACATCCCCAGTCTGATTTTTCTGATTTTTATGATCATATAATTATATAAAAAACAATGTTCTTTTAAAAAACACATTAATTTTTTGGGGTTTTGAGGCATTATTTTAGGAATTTGTCTCAAATAAGATAGGAATAAAAGCCCGTTCTGTTGTACTCGGAACTTTTAAGTTTATTATTGTTAAAAACAACAAAAAGGGGGGAGAGGGTCTTTTTTCATAAAAATATACTGTAAGCACATGAGCCAGAATGACATGTTTTGGGAAATAAACGACAAGTTTCATACACATGACAGAGAGACATGACAAGAATCATTTCCCATCTCACAGAAAAGGCTGGGCTTCAGCCAGGCCGGAGGTGAGCTGGTCACCAGTGAACAGGAGAAAGACTGAAAGGGGTAGGGATGAAAACCATTACATACAGAAAAATTCTTACAAGTAAGGGCTGGCAGAGGACAAGAAAGCTAGCAGGCAGACAGGGCCAGACTCTGAAAGGCCACATTGATGGGTCTCCCCATTATTCTGTTATGGGAACCAAAAGGACAGATAAGGAGGAATAACAGCCTGAGGACGAGTACTTAGAACATAGTAGAAAGTGATTATTTCATCCTCTTCTTCAGCACAGCCCAGAAGATACTCACTTTGTCAGAATCAGCAGAAAAGTTGCTATCCATAAAAGGGACTCTTAATATAATCACTCATACAGATAATTTTTATAAAGAGATCATATAATGTTTTGGCTTCACTTTAGAAGGAAATGAAAATAAATGTAGAGTAGGGTATATATAAAAGGACAATGAACTTACAGTAAGATTTTGCCATGTAAATACTCAGGCACATCACATCAGAAGGTACAGGGAAGCAGCACCTTCTGGCAGAACTGGAGGGAGAATCACACCTACTCATACCTGGATTAATTAAGATCAAGGAAAGTGACGAATAGTTTTCCCACTGTTCTTGGTAAATTTTTGAGGAGTTCTTGAAACTCTACCCTAGGTACTCCAAGTAAAAAACTTAGCCCTTCTTATTTCCTGTCCACAGATTTTGCCAAGATTCGCTAGGGAGCAAAGCATTCCTGTTTAAGGTCATTTGGCACTCAGTATTTAAAGCCCACCAATAACACAGAACTAAACCCTCCAAATTTTAAAAAGTTGTGGAAAGAACACAGATCTGAGTTCAGTAATCTTGGGTCAGTTCTTAGTCCTGCAACTGCCTGTATACAATACTTGGGAAAGCAGTATCTCAAAGATTCAGTCTCTCTATATATGAAAGGATGCAAACAACTGCCTAATTTATACACCTGAAATGCATATGAGACACCTGATGCAGGACTGGACCCTTTCCCCGCTCCTCCCTAACATTCTTGCTCATCTGAGCTGTGGGAAGCTCTCTGAACCCTGCTCTCTAGGTCAGAGGCTCCTCCAGCACCTTAGAGAAGCTCTGCACCCCTGTAATCAGGCAGTGGGTCAGAAAGCAGAGCTGTAATAAGAGGTGGTTGCCTCATACAGAAAATCCCCACAAAGACCTAGGATCTAGCCCTGCTCCTCTGTCAGTGTCTCAGCCACACAGCTACAGTAAAATGCAAATTGGCTGTGAAGTACAACTATAGCCCTTACACAGGGCACAGAACTTCATGAAGTCCAGGTCAGAGATGTTGGACATCTGCTTCGTGATGAGGCAAAGTCACCATCAAATGAAGACCTGGCAGCACTAACCCAGTTAACAAGCAAAAAGGAAGGAATACCAAGAAAAACAAGTGCAGTGACACAACAGCCACATCAAAAGAAAATGATTTCAATATCAAAGGAGAAGAGAAGCCTTTGGGAAACTGAAGTCCTCCAATACTTTTAGAAAAAGTGACTCCTTTTATGATTATGCTGTGAAAGTCAAACACAAAGTGTTATGAAGTCAGAAATTACAACTCTCTCTCTTCGAAAAACCATTTGACTCATTATTCATTCTTCCAAAGAAATAACGCATTGCTGGAATTAAAAGCTGAATCATATTGAAATAAAGTTTTTTTAAAAATTTAGATTTGTGTTTTCCAGATAAAACCCTACATTTTTCTCAGTTTTTTACTGCAAACTTTTGGGTCTTCACTTAAACAGATGCATTTTATTTCCAGGATGGACGCGTCCTAGACTTGCTCTGCTAAGACTCACCACAGTTGATAAGCTATGCTTTGCCACTAGTGGCAGCAACATGAGAGCAAGAAGCATGATGCTCACCTGGGCCTGGCACATGCCAGACATTCATTAAGTCACACATTCACCTGCCAGATGCAACTAATCTCTATATTCTGCTAAGACCACTACCAGGAGTGCTGCGGAGTAACAGCCAATCACATCGTGTTGGGAGGTGGGGATCCAAATTTGGCAGGTATGATTTTGCTTAGGAAAATGACTCATGGTTAAAAACCAAGCCTGCTAATGTCCTGCTGGAGTCTATGACAAATAATTAGAACAGAGTCAGCACATGGTCAAAGTAAACTAAAGTGTGCGTAAGAAGCCTAAGATTTCTTGTTTCTTCTCCAGCCCCTAACTCAAGCAAACCCTACCAATGACTCTCATTCCTGGCTCAAGTGCTGCAGCAAAACACACTACCCAGCCTGGCTACTTTCATTTGTAAACAGCTTTTTAAGCACAAGTGAGCCCTCAAAATTGTTCAAGCATTCCCTAGTCTTTCAGTAAACCATCCAATGCTCACTTCAGGATCTGCTCCAAATTCTCCCCTTCTCTTCCTTTCCCTAATCCTAATCCATTTGCTTGCTTTTCTCTCCAAACTTCCTGAAGACAAAGTTCTAATGTGAATTTCCCTCTCACTACTACACTTTCCATCCCCCATCTATCCACGTGGAGGAGGAAAGCAGTAAAAAGCCTCTTTCCTACTGCTCAGCCACCAATACTTTCTCCCCATTACACTAAGCCAGTAAGTGCTCCTGGCACTAGGTACACAAAACCACAGTTCTCAAATCACCAGTGTGTACACCTGCCTCCCCAGGGGGAAAAGTACACTGTGCCTTTCTAAGCTGACCACTTTTAGCTGCAGCGAACACCTCGCTATGATTTCTAATGGAGGTGAAGATTCCAGGCCCAATATTGCACCTTTTATACCAGTATGTGCCTGGTACTCTGTGGGGCATTCAGGGTGCTCCAAAGTAAAGAGGTATCAGACAGTGGTGGAAAATGTCAGCAGCCCGGGGGCAGTGATGTGATGCAGCGTCTCTCAGAAGACAAAGGAGAAAATCTTCCCAGAGAAAGGAAACCTTCACTGATCAACTGTGCACAAAGCACCAAGTTAGGAGAGCCACCTGGACTTCAGTATTAGCTGTCCCTTATAAGTGACAGTTTTGAGTCTTATTCTTCTTCGTCCGGGAAATGTGAGTAAAATATCTATCTTCTCCAACATTGCTACCGTGAGGATAAAACACATGGACATGTCTACTGCTGCACGTGGAATAGTGTTCACATTGTTTTGCCCTAATAATGCTGTACTCTTACTGCTAATGAGATCAAAAGTCAAAGGGACTTAAGTGAGAGAAAAAAACACCCCCCTTTGAGAGATCAAAGCCAGTCTTGCTCAATTTGAGTATTCTGCTTTGCTCGCAGCTGCTAATCTCCAGTTGTAAATTTATTATAGTATCTAGTTAAGCTCAAGAATCTCTGATTTATATCCATAATTAACATCCCATTGTGATACCTATTACATCTATGCAGGAAAATGTAATGTATGAATGAGTAGAAATATTAATTTGTAATATGAAAAAACACAAAAAACCTCCCATAAAACATATGTGCTTATATAATTCTACCCAAACATACACTTAAATTTGACTTTGGAAACAAGACTTCCTTTTTTGATGGGAATTCAATAATTGTTGCTGTTAGAGAGCGGATTTGTTGCTGTCTTTTTCTGTGACAGTAGTTCTATGACTGAAAAAGACTGCTTGGGAGGAAAGCACAGAGGCACTTTCCTGTTATCATTGATGAAGTGTTGGTATCAGGAGATCTGGGGAGTAATGGTGCCCACACTGACAACGCAACTTAATTCTCAGTCTTTTCCACTGAGCCCAGAAAGGGTGAGGACTGAAGCTTTTCATTATTTCCCTAAGAGAATTTAGGGAGCTGCGTACTCATTTATCCACAAACCTGCAAAGTTTCCCCATTCAGATCATCTGGACACGATAACTACTGTAATAGAATGTGATGCATCAGTGTGGGTCCACCCAACCCTTGTCTTAATGAAGCTTTCACAGCCTACGAGAGGCACTACTAACAACAACAACAACAACAAAAGCACAAAGGCAAGAAATGACAAGAAGTCTTGTCCTACTTTCCGAAAGTAAACAAAAATTATCCCACTGTTGACATCATTTGATATTATTCTCATTTTAGAGGCAGAAATTGAAAGCTAATGGGAAAAGGGAAAAGGAAATAATTATGAAACAGTCAGATCATTTGAAATCTTACTTTTCACAATTGTATGAAATAAACTATCCCATTTTACAGATATGAAAAGAGTCTCAAAGAACTGACTTTCCTAACGTGACACAAGTACTAAATGCAAGCTCAAGCACAAAACCCAAATGATTTTTAAGTCTTATTCATTCTATACAGTGCAGTACTAGTTGGATAATATGATCAGGAATAATAATCAGTCCTGAGATTAGGACATAATCATCTTACCTTGTGGTTCTCAGTGTAATGACCTGATAAAATGAAAGTTTGCTTCCAAAGCCCATCAGCTGGAAGTGTTCTGAGCAATTCAACTTTGGCTGCCTCCCAGCAATCGGTGTGTTTTCTTACTTTGCCAGCTCCAGGGACACCAGTCATTGTGTCCACATTTTTTGCTTCAGAAATTAGTGCACGTTGTGTTGGGAAACACACATGAGTAGCTTAACTTAAATACACACAGTAATAGCAAGAGAGTCAGTGCTTCATGTCAAGACCCAAGACCTTTGCTACCTTAAATGTCTATTTTAAGCATGTAACTACAAAAAAGATAGCCACTGTTGAAGATTCTTCAACAGACTATATTGTGCTTTTTGATTTAAAGAATAAAGCATTAAATGCATACTTATGGTGACAATTCAGGAAATGCTGAATTAGACAGGGCATCAGATTTCTACCAATAGCACTCGTTTAAGTTCATTTCCACCACAGATCTCTGCTTGAATGTTCTATCATTCGATCGCAAATCTCTCTATAAAAGTGTCTGGCTGTCTCTTAAACCCATTTACGCTCTATGCTTCAGTGCCTTTCCTTGGCAACTTTTTCCATATGCTTAACTTCTCTCCGGGAAACAGTTCTGTCTCAATTCACAGAGCAGCACACCAATCAACACAGGCAGTAGGCAAGGTAGAGAAAGGAAGGAGAGACAGGCACACAGAAAAAAGTAGGATATAAAGGTAGCTGGCCTAATAAAAGTAATGTTTTAGGAGGCAGAGAGTTTGAGGCTAAAAGAAAATGAACCTAGCACCTACCCTCAAGTAATCACAGACCTCTGAACTTGAATTTATAACTCAAACACTCTGTACCATATGCAACTTGAGTCACAACTGGTAGCATTACTAGAGATTTATGACTTATGACTTGTTCATATTTAATTTGTAACCAAACACTTCCCCTTCCTCTTAGCTACGTTAGAACTCTTGATTAACTCTTGTTTTCACAGGTCAGAGGTTAAATAAAGGAAGGGAAGCACTCTGGGGTGAGATTGCCCAGAGCACCACATCCAAGAGTGACCCTGTGCAAGGAACATTAAAATAAGTGATAAGGCTAGAGATTGTTCCAGACAGTTGATGTTCAAAGCCTCCTTCGAGTACAAGGCAGACCTTACAACTAGAGAGTTGGCAACAAAGAGACAGGAAATGGGCCTGCTCTCAAGTTACCTTTAGTGATGGAGCAACTCTCTCACCAAGAGGTTTTTCCCCAAATGTTTTTGGGAATGAAACTGCAGGTTGTGAGGAAAGGTGAGGCAGGGATTTGGGTAAACCATGCAGCCCTTCTCTTTGCTTCACTTGGCCAAAGCAACTTGTCTTGGCCACCAGATACTCCTACAATGAAGATATAAAATTACCCTATGTAATTTTATAGAACTCTGGGCCTGGGTGAGGGAAGCAAAATTTTCTGTAAGAATTAATCATAGAGGAAGCACAGTGACCTGCTGGAGAGGTTGTGTACATGTTCAACTATGATGCCAAGCTCTACCTAGTTCTAAGCACCTTCACTATTGTGTTGTTTGTAATGTACCAAACAGATAAAAACAGTAATGGTAGAGACTATCATTTATTTAGGAATAGCTGTGTACCAGGAACTTTATGTGTATTTGCCTATTAATCCCTAATAGTAGTTCTAAATAGGTGTCATTATACCCCAAGATAACAAATGAAGAAACAGGAGAACAGAAAGTCTAAGTAATTTGCTTAGATCACACAACTACAAAAATAGATTAGCGTAGAACTCATACCTGTGAGACTTCCTACATCAGTAGGCACTTCTCTGAAAAAGCTTTCTCAGGGAACAGCATCAGTAAAGTGTACACTGGATGACACATGCACTGTACATTTCATTAGGTGTTTTAAATTGTGAAAAAGGAACAAAAATTAGTCTTCTTTATATGCTTGACAGCATTTATTCATTCATTCACTCCCTCACTCATTACCTAAACATTAGTCCAACATTCAATGGAGCTGAATAATGACTAATGTAGGTACTTGGTCTAGACCTGTTCGTAAAACACGATGGCATTAGGAATGACCTAACAGAGGCAATAAGAACAAAACTGAGACAAGGTGAGAAGGAATGGCCAGGCTGCCCTGAAATGAGGTATAAAGTCTCTCCTTCTTTACTCTAACCATTTAACAGCTGCTGACACCATGGCTTCCTCAACTGTGCCTTTCAACAGAAAAGGGACCCCAAAGCCAGCTCTGATGAGCTGGGTCTCCCTGACATAATAATCAAAGTTGGGACATTAGATCACATTAGTCATCCCACTAAAACTGATAAGAATCCTAGTGACTTCTGATTTTTCAAATAATCTTTGTGGTTATAGCTTTATAATAAATCAGGAGAAGCTGTCTATGTACAAAAGCCTAAAATTGGTTTGGGAGAATTCTCTCAAAGTATGGATGTATTATAAATATTTAAAAATAAAGACTAAAAATTGAATTTCAGAAAGAGGATGCTAGTCACCAAAACTCTTGGCAGAAATCAGTTTCTCTGATATAAATTCATAAGCTCACAGAGTACAAAAAGATAGCAGGAAAACTGCCTTGTAATGAATAACTACTAAAAGTAGAAAATGAAAATGAAGATCAGAAAATGTATGCATTTATTTTTAATCTGTATTAAGTTTTGTGACTTAATTTTAGGTATTATATTATAAATGATAGTTCTTTATTACTTTAGTAGCAACATACACACATACCCCTCTGAACATGTGCTAAGATAACAGTGAAATAAGTTATATTGAATCCAGGTAACAGAAATTATGTTTTTGTAAAAATCCATGAAATAGTATAGCATGAAAAAAGCAGTATATATACATTATGTATTACTTGCAATCATATACACTCATAGAAAGATTAGAAGAAAAAGATAAAATATTAATAGTGATTATTTCTAGTGATCATTTCTGTACCTTCTATGTATGGTTTAGGCAGTGCTGTAAAGATTAGAAAAACTGTTCTAAATACTTTTTTGTTTTTAACTGCAATATTGGAAACAATCTAAATTTATAATAGAATGATTACAGTAAATTACAGGCTATCAAAATGCTGACCAATATATTCATGAAAATCAGACTATGTCTAGAAGATATTCAACACAAAAAAAATCATATTTAGGTGTAGAAATGAGCTCTAAGATATGTTAAAATGATTTTTTCATTTTAATGTTCTTGGAATGTCTACAAAATTATGCATTACTTTTTGGCTGGGGATATAGCTCAGTACATGCTTACCAAGCAGGAGGCTCTGGGTTCAATTTCCAGCATTAAATGAGTGAATGAATGAATTTTTTTTGTTGTTGTTGATTACTATGTAAACAAAAACATTACTTTTGGAAAAATATGAACAGCCACATGTGACTCCAGCCTGTCTATCACTCCTGGGGGGTCTTGCTAGAGGAGGCAGCAGGGACAGGAGGAAGAGCACAGCAGAAAGCACACCTCCTCACTTAAGCATCTGCCTGTGACTACCCAGCCCCCAGACTGGCTCTCAGGATGAAATAGCAGTTTGTACTTTTTAATAACTGCTCACACCAGAGCCTTTGCTCTTCTCCCTACAACATGTTCATCCTGATCTCATTTCAAGGGCAGGGATGGTTAGCTCCAGTTCTCTCTGACCTTTCCTTACAGCACATAAACTGTGAACAAACCTTGGCAGTTTGCAGGATGGGAGATAGATTCATTTATCGAAGGTGACTCTTGAGAAAACCAAGAAAGAGGGCTCAAAAATCTACTTTTGCTTCTTAGATTTTGAGACCAAATCTGACAAGCTGGACCGTTTATAATGTTTAGTAAGCACCTGTAAATGCCAGCCTTGCACTAGACAGCCAAGGTGAATAACAAATACAATATTATGCTGTCTGATCTCGAGCAGCTTTACGTCTCTTAAGTGAGAGATGTGAAGAGAGAGGGTTCATGGTGATGTACCTAGAGGGGGTGCTGTGACCCAGCCCCAAGTGAGAGCTATGGGGGCCCTGAGAAAGGGCATTATGAATAGATTAACATTCCAATTATACAAGGAAGACGATTAGATGAAAGGGAAGTCACTTTCATCTAGAGAATATGACAGAGATACAGACTCAAAGAGCAACAAATGGCTCTTGGGCTTAGACTAAGGGGGTGAGGTAAGGTGTCTTTGTGTGATGGTTTTGGATGGGGGGTCCTGAGGGGCAGAGAGAAGAATCTTGGCAGGAGAAATGATGACACCAAGAAGTCCCAAAAGTCTGCTTTGTGAGACTTTCTGAGGTGGACTAGAAGAGAATGGAGCTCTTAGGAGAGGATATGATCAGTTCTATCTTTTTATCAACTCACATAAGCAACAGAATGGAAAATGAACCAAAGGTACAAATCTGGAGGTAAACTCAAAGACTTTAGGACTCAAAGTACCCTGCTGAAATTTGGACAGAAGGAGGTTCTAAATACAAGGGCTCCTTTAGGGTTCTTGAAATAATTTAATGCAATTTTTAAAAGGTTTAGCTCTGGGAGAAGATACCTAAAAATTGAGCTTTCATCAGGCAGAGAAGCTTGGCCTGAACCTGTTAGGCAGAATGCTGCCTGCTTCGCTCAGAAGCAGCAGATGGTGTGGGACACAACACAGGGGTAGGGGGTACAGTCAGACAGCCCAGAGCGACAGGTGTGGTTCCCTTACTGACTAGAGGGCTCCCCCAGAGCTGTCACCTCATCTCTTCAAGGCTGCTTCCCCTTCCAAACAGTGGAGTACTTCCTGTTTACCTAACAAGATGGTGGTATGGAACAAAGTAAGTAAAATTGTACAAAGTGCTTATCACAGTTCACAGAACATACTAGGCACTAAAAAATGAGACTTCTGCTATGGCTTTTAGATAGGAGATCTCTACTTTTCTCACAGAAGAAAGAATGAGTCCTAGCCATATTTTAGATAACTTCAAATGCCTTTAAAATTCTAAGTGTCATAAGCCTTTGGATAGCCTTTACAATTATTTTTAAGATTTCCAGAACAGAAGGCTGGGTCAGCAGGAATTTTCTAAATTAATATTTACTTGATACAAGATAAAGATTTTGTTTCAAAGATAGAATGAAAACAAAGAAAAAAAGATAGGGATCATAAATGTGTCACCAGTATTTTTTCCATCATTCCTTAATGAATGACTTTTTCTTAATGAAAGAATACTACAAATACTTCCTTGTACTTTTCTGACTGAAGAAATATCATATATCCTTCCTAGCTAACTAATTGGAAAAGACTTAACCCTTAGAGAATTTAGTATGCTATAGTGATATAAAAGACAGCAATGGTAATAAGACTCTAAGAGCTATCATTAAACAAACATATGGATGTTAACATTTTTACCTTTTACAAATGTTTGAACTTAACTTTTATGGCTCGAAAACAGAACAGCTTCATTTAATTGAAAGACCAGTTCTGTACTCAGAGCTATTCATGGGATGGGGATGAAAATGTCAGATGCCTTAGCACCTGGTGAGATAGGTATTCTCAATTAGAACTTACAGATAAAGAGCAGGAGGTGCTGAGACATGTTAGTTTTGCTCGAGATTACTAGACTGATAATACTCCATCAGGATGTGAAGTTCCAATTTCCAAAGTTCATGATCCTTTTTCATTTTGTTTTTTAAAAGAGAATAAAAAAAAAAACAAAACAAAACAAAAAAACCTTTAGAAACAATATAGAATTTTTTTTAAAATGATAAGAATTCAACAATGGTTGTTAGATTGCATATTGTTATCTTCAAATTAGCTATAAAGATTACTATATATAACCATGCAAAATTGGTCAAAAAATTAAAAAGAATAAAAATAATTTAAGTATTAATTGTTCCTTTCATTGGACCAATAGAAATCAGCAGGACAATTATCTACATTACACTGTGTGTATGCGTATGTGTGTGTATGTGTGCATTACTTTTTCCCTTCTTTATTTTTCTCCTTTCCCTCATTCCAGTTGTTCTTTCTATTTGAACAATTTCTGTCTTTTTTTGTACCACAGATCAAACTCAGGACCTTGTGCACACACTTATGCTGTTGAGCTATCTTCCTGGCACCAGTTTCCACCTTTAAATAATAGTTTACATACAACAAAATGCAATCACTATATGTGTACATTCACATGAGCTTTGATAATTGCATACAGCTCTGTAATCACCACTAGCAAGCAACAGAACCATTTCTAGGACCCCAGAATCTTCTCTTGTGCCCTACTTACAAGAATTTGTAAATGCCTGCTAGGTCTTACCATGCTATTATGAGATCTCAAAATCTATCTCTACCAAAAAGGATGCAAAAAAAGATGGCTTCTCTTTTCTGAGATAATGTATAATGGGGGGGTCACTATCTTTAATATCTAGAACTGTCCTGAGACATTCCAATTTTCAAATGAATTTCACAGGGAATTTTCATAGTCTCTTATTAAGAATTTGAAATGATATTTGTTTAGCTCCAAAGCTAAATCTGCCTTCTGTACATGTTGATAAGTGCTCTGGCACTTATTTGGTTTAGCATTCCATGGCTCATTTGGTGATTAAACAGGTATTGATTAAGAGGCCCTTTGCTGGGTTTGGGGGCTAACGATGGATCATCGATAAGCTCCAATTTGAAGGAGGTTGGTATTTAGAGGGAAAATCAGATATGCAAATCAACAAGCATAATTACTAAGATAAATGCTGTGAAAGAAATATGCACAGACACCAATGATCTCTTGCACATGTGTGAGCACACACGTGGTTCCTTCAGCTCCAACAGAGGTTGCTAATAATTCTAAAATTAAATAGAAATGGTCATACTGGGAGTCTTTAGTTCACAAAAAGATATTAAAAGCCCTTTATTTTATAGACAGACAAATACAGACCACTCAAACACTGTACTGAGTCCAATAGTGATCCCTAAAAAGGCTTTCTGATTTCTATGAACAATTTTCTTCTTCCTTTTCTGTTAATACAAAAAAAAAAAAAAAAAAAAAAAAAAAGCACCACGCCACTTTTGTCTGGGTCCAGAATGTAAAATGAGGAAATAAAATGGCAAGTTCACAACTGTGAACTTCAATCAGCTCATTACAAACCAAAGAGACATATTTGAATGCATGTTGCTACATTCATTTACCTATTCTGCCAAGCCATTCAATTACATGATTTCAGATTTTGTATAAAAAAATACAACCATGTTTCGTTCAAAAGCTAGTATTTGGAGAAAAGTGATTAGAACAGCATGCTATGATACGTTAATACAGTGGTTTCATTTAATGGACAATGGTAGTTTCTGAAATGCTCCCTACACTTTAAATTATTGCACTTACAATTCATGACTACAACATGTCTCAACTTTTTTCTTTACTGCTGTACAATATACTCCATTGCCACCATGAATGCAAACAAAACACATTATCAGAAGAGTTTTATTAGCATTTGTAATCATAAAGAAAATCATGTTTAAAGCTGGGTGGGTAGTAGGTTGTTCAAATTGTGTGAATATTGAGAAGCATAGAGGACTATAATTGAGGAAAAAAAATCAGAGTGGGAGAGCAAAAGTGAAAGCAAGAGGAAAATCTTACACCAAAATTTAACATCCCCTTGGAGGGACAGGGCACAAAAGAGCTGGAGTTTATTCTAACAAGAAGCAGCTGTTGCGTTCGAATTAGGAAGCATTCCTAATGAATCAGCAGTTCTTATAATAAATATACTCGCCTTTGAAATGTGAGGATTCTGCTATGAGAATTTCTTTTGATATATTTTTTACATGAACTCATTAGATGGAGAAGAGGCAAGAACTGAGCACACTTCTTGCTAAATTACTAAGGCTATCTTATCCACATCATGTGCTTGAAGGTTAGTTAGGCTGGGCACCAGAAAACAAAGGAAAAGCACAAAGCTAAAAGAACAACTCACCAGTACCCTTTGTGGATCACTCCAAGTAAACTTCATAAGATGCCATGTAACAGCCACCTCTTATCAAAAACCTGCCACTATACTAAAGCCAGTTAGGTTTAAAATGGAAATCAGAGCTACCCTGACAACACAAGAGACATCAAGAGTCCCCAAATTCCAATGTGGTGATAACCTGCTTACAGTATATATTGTTTTCCCATAATATACTAGCGTTTTAAAAAGAGAAAAAGGAAAAAATTATGCACAGATGCATGTTTATTTTTCATCCTCATCCAGGTTCAATCTTTCTCACTTTCCTCGCTTCATATCTAACAGAGCTTTTTTTCAAAGCAAAAATCACTATGTCTCTATAACACACACACACACACACACACACACCCCAAAATCAAAAGTCCTTGCTCTAATATTACCCTTACTCACCAATTACATTCCTCTGACTTTTAACTTACCAGTGTTTCTTCTCTTTTCCTCCCTCTCACTATTCTCCGTCTCTCCCCTTTTCTGGGGGTTTTCCAGGGTTCCTGGAGCCTTGGTGCAAAAATCAGGTGCCCAGAAGGTGACACAAGTGTGATGGAGAGACAGAGCTGCCTTGCCTGAATACCAACAGTACCTCAAACCTTAAACTGGGAAATGAAAGTGAAAGGACATCCTCAAAAGAAACACCATCTTTAGTTTGCTAAAACAACTCTTTTTACAGATTTAGACATGACCTCCAATCTTACTTGCTCACTTTTGTTCTAAGAACAGATTAAAAGAGTGCAAAGAGGGCTGGCCAGATAGCTCAGTGGACTAAAGCACTGCAGGGACCAGGGTTCAATAGCACTGAGATGGTGACTGAAACTGGACATGCTGGCACACACCTTTAATCCTTGGGCTTGGAAGGCTGAAAACAGGAGGATCACTACGAGTCCAATCTGTGTAGTGAGATCCTGTAGACCCTGTATTAATATGTTAAAAAAATGCAAAGAACACAGATCTTCAGATAATAGCAATTAAGGGTCACGAAGATATAACTCTATCAGTTCTATATCCTGGAGGCAGAAATAAGTGGGTGCTTGACTGTGGGAGTGGGTAACCCTCCTTGTATAAAATTGGAGCCCAAAAAAGATGGAGGTTGATCCAAGAGACAAGTCTACGAGTAATAAAAAGAGGTCTCTGCTTAAAGATTATTGTCTGCTTGGTTTATATACTGAGTAGTTAGAAGACTGGTACTCGAAAGGTCTCAGAAGCTGGGTGTGGTGGTGCATGTCAGTAATCTCAGAAACTAGCAGGACTGAGGCAGGATGGAAAATTTTGCAATTTAGTGGGACCCTATCTCAAAATTTTAAAAATGTAAAGTGCTGGCCTTAAAGTTCAGTAGAGTGCTCCTAGGCTTAAAAGAGTGCAAAGAAGGCTGGCTAGATAGCTCAGCCTGACTAAAGTGTCTGCTTAAGCAGGTGCAGGGACCAGGGTTTGATAGCACTGAGACGGCGATTGAAACTGGGCATGCTGGCATACACCTGTAATTCGAGGGCTTGGATCCTCACTACTGTTAAAAATAAAATTAAAAGGCTCAAGACATATTCAGTATTCCATGGGTTAATTCCCAAAGTACTATAAAACCAATGCCAACTCAACCCCTCAGGAAATTTGTCTGTGATCATCTAATAAATGATCAGTTTTAGAGAAATATTAGAACCCAAATCTCCCCAGCTGTAAAGCTATACCCTCACATTGTCTGTATGTGGCTTCTAAATCATAAATAGGTTTGATGCTACCTCTTTAGCACTTCTCAGTTGGTCATGAAGCTCTCACCTACTGTCCTTCCCTCATGAAGAAGACAAGACAGAGATGTCAAGTCACTTGACCAGCACTATATAAACCCATGCTAACAGGAGGGACTCAGAGTCATAGCAGACAGACTACTACAAGTACTTCTCTCTTGTTTACAGCATGAGCCTAACAACTGAAAAGATCTATTAAGTGGATTTCTTTAGACTGATGCCCTTGCAAACTTGGGATTCCTAAAGAAACATGCACCATTGCTGGTGCTTAGCTGACCTCCAGCCCTAATCAACCAAAAGGACAGCTTTTGTACCACTCTGCCCAACATGCTATCCTGGACAGCAACACTGGTTTAAAAATATTTTACTTGATGAAGATGGATCAAATGTATGAAAAACAAAAAGAAAAAGGGCTGGGGATATAGTTCAGTGGTACAAGCACTTGCCTGGCAAGTACAAAGTCCTGAGTTTGATTCCAGGTACATGTATCTTATATATATGAAAAACAGGCAAGAAAAGATTAGACAACTGATGTGTAAACAAATGATTTCTAAAATAAAGATATCTTCCTTGGAACTTGTTATAACACTACAGTAATAACTTCTGAAAAGTTTAAAATAAGGTAAATATGTTTTCCTCAGAGATGAAAAAAAAAAGACAATTAATTATAAGCTTGTTTCACAGTTAGAAATTAGGGAAGTTACTTAACCTACATTTTCTTTTTCTTCAAAATTGAGCTAACTACTTGGAAGCTGCACGACTGAAATAATGAGTGGAGCACAGCTTCCACATGTAATCAATAAAAGGCAGGTGCTGTTGCTGTTACTATTAACTCCTACAGTAGATCACTACGTAAAACATGGAATGTCCTAGAGATTTAGTAATGTGGTAATTAAAATGTTTTTCAGACAAAAATTTTTTTATAAAAATGATTATACATAAACAGATTACCAGTTAAATAAAAAAGGCATATGATACCAAAATTAAAATACCTAAGTTTCATATGTTTATTACATATATTATTAGAAAAGGACTAAAAGGAAATACAATTTCTATCTTTGGAAGATGTAATTAAAGGTAACCTTCTCCTACATTACAATACATTCATTTAAAAGTCAGTTTCATTACTTTTTTTCCTGAGGATATCCAACTACTCTATCCACTTTTAAAAAACAGACTATTCTTTCCCCCTCTGAATTAGTCTGACACCTATGTTTTAAAAAATAATCTATCAATTATATATTGGGCTACACAAATACATATGTTTATTCTTATGTTGATATCACAATGTCTTGATTATAGCAGCTTTACAATAAAACTTCAAATCAGTTAATGTGTGTCCTCAACTTCATTCTTTAAAAAATTATTTTGCTATATAAATGTATATACAAATTTAGAGTCAGCTTGTCAGATTCTGGTTTTTCTTTAAAAGTCCAGTGGTATTGCACTAATTTTACAGGTGAATTTGGGGAAAACTGACATAAGCACTATGTAGAAAGATAGACTGATTTTAATTTTAAAAAATTAGTTCTGGTAAGTTTGAAATCTATAAAGTAATAACTCAGGTAAAAGTAATGTTGCAGTCTTGAGTTGGGAATCTGTATAGGAGAGCAGCAGAAATTTGGGGAGGATTTCTATGTTATAATCCCAAGGCCAAATTCTTTCTTTTCTTGGAAAACAGAGTTTTCCTTCTTAAAGGCCTTCAACAGATTGAAAGCAGACCATACAAATTGTGAGAGGTTTATTTATGTTTTGATGCCAAGGATTGAACCCAGGGCTTCCAGCTTGCTAAGGCAAGCATTCTACTGCTGAGCCAAATCCCCAGCCCCACCATCCATATTATGAAGGATGACTTCCTTTGTTAAAAGCCAACTGACTATAAATGTTAATCACATCAAAAATAAATTTCCCGATATTATTTGAACAAATAATTGGACATGACATTTTATCTAATTTGATACATGTAATTAACCAGTATAACATCCTGGCAACACTGAGTTCTTGAGTCCATGAACATGATTTATTTTTTCATTTATTTATATCTTCTTTTAACATATCTCAGCAATGTTTCACACATTTCAATATACAGGTCTTACAAATATTTTATTCAATTCACTTCTAAGTATTTCATATATTGTCATAAAGCTATTGTTTTATTAATTATATTTATAATCTTAATACCAATATCCTAACCAAATATCATCTACAAAACAATAAAAATGGGTAAAAGTCCTAAATAGAGAAAATAACTACAAAATGTTCTGAAGAAAATACAGAAAAAAATCTTTATGTTGGTAGGTTATGCAAAGATTTTAAAGGACACAAAATTATATGAACCATTGAAGAAAAAAGCTGACAAACTTCACTTTGAAATTAAAGTCTTGTGCTCGCTTCGGCAGCACATATACTAAAATTGGAACGATACAGAGAAGATTAACATGGCCCCTGCGCAAGGATGACACGCAAATTTGTGAAGCGTTCCATATTTTTATTTTCCATCAAGTATTATTGATATGTTAAACTTTAAATCCCCACAGAATGTGAAGAAAAAATAAAAAATATTTTAAAAAATCGGAAAAAAAAAAAAAGAAATTAAAGTCTTGCCAGATGTCTTGCCACTTTGAAATTAGTCTTGGCACACACCTATAATTCCAGTACTCAGGAGACTGAGGCAAGAGGATTGCCATGAGTTCTGGGCAGGCCTGGGCTACAAAGTGAGTTCATTAGCCTGAACTATCATAGCAAGACACTGTCTAAATAAATAAATAAAATTAAAATTTCATGTCACATTGTCTAAAAGAGAGGGGGATTAAAAAAAAAAAGAAAAAAAAGGAGGAGGAGGAAGAAGAAAAGGAGGAAGAGAAGAAAAAAAACGAACAAGTAACAGATTGGGAGCAAGTATTTGTAAACTTCATGTACAGCAAAAGATATGCCAGGGCTGGGGAGATAACTCAGTGTTCTAAGTGCCTTCCTGGCAAGCATAGGGACCCAGGTTTGATCCTACCACATGCCATGCTGGCCCCACCCTGGGCCCGCGGAGCTGGCCACTGATAACGGGTATGATAGCATATGCCTGTAATGTGGGGAGGTTGAAATAGGAGGATCACTACAAGTCTGACCTGTGTAGTGAGACCCTACACAAAATCTATAAAACTAAAAAAAAAAAAATTTAAAAAATGCTCAGAATAAAGAGCCACAACTTAGTTATAAGACAAAAAACTCAAATTAAAAATTTAAACAAAAGCATCAAGGTAGACAATATATTTGCTATTTAGCAAATAAGCACATGAAGATTTTCAACATAAATAGCTCTTAGAGAAATGCAAGTTAAAACCATTATGAGATGTTACTGGAATTCAGCCAAAAACTTAAATGATAAAGACTGACAATAGCAACAATTGGTAGAGAGGAGCAACTGGAACTCTCCTACAGTTAATATTGTACCTTAAGACACAGCAATTTTGGCCTTGGTATCTATCCAAGAGAAACGAAATCATATGCCCTCACAAAAACTGGAACATGAACATTTATATCAATTTTATTCACAGTAATCAAAACATGGGAACAATCCTAGTTTCTATCCAAAAAGTATTATTCATCCTTATGACAGAACACTAACAAAAGAGAATAATGCATATGTGTATCAACAAAGATGTACTTCAAGAATGTTATGCTGAGCAAAAAAGCTATACACAAAGTATGTATGCTGCATAAATCCATATATACAAAATTCCAGGACAATAATACCTAATTTACCATGAAAAAAAAGATTTGCAGTCACCTAGGGTGAGAGTTGACGGGAGTGATTAAAAGGGGGCAGAAAGAACTGGGGGTGACAGACATGTGCTATTTCTTGTCTGTACTAGCAGTTACCTATCTGTGTAGATGTTTCACATTCATTAAATTTTACACGTAAAACTGGTGAATTTTATTGCACACAAATATATTCAATACTTTATAATTTTCCTTTGTTCATATCATCCATTTTGATGTATGGAAGTTAGATAATTTTTAATTGACATATATTTGAATATATTTATAGTGTACTAAAGGAGAGGTTGATGCATGCATACAATGCCCAATGATCAAATCTGGATAATTAGCATTCCTATCTTCTGAAACATTTAATACTTCTATGTATTAGAAAACTTTACCTTCTCTTTTTCCAGTGATTTTGAAATATACCACAAACTGTCATAGACCCTACAGAACATCAGAACTAATTCCCATCTATGTTTTTGGATCCAGTACCTTGTCTCTCTCCCCCTTCCAAGTCTCAGGCCACTACTACCCCACACACTTTCATGACCTTAACATGCATATCTTCCAGCTCCAGAACGAAAGGATTTTGTTCTTTTGTATTGCTGAATAATATTCCATGGGTATACAAAGTTTAGTTATCTCTTCCCAGTTGATATCACTAAATGCCACATTATGTTTTCTTGTATTCCAGTGAAAAGGAAATACTCTGGAGGTCAAGAAAATAAAATGGAACTTAGATGTGTAATCCCAGCACTCGGGAGGCTGAGGCAGGAGGATTGTTGTGAGTTCGAGACCAGCCTGAGCTACAAAGTGAGCTTAAGGCCAGCCTGAACTGCATAGTGAGACCCTGTCTCAAAAAGACAAAAAAAAAAAAAAAAAAAAAAAAAAAAAAAAAAAAAAAAAAAAAAAAAAAAAGGTAAATAAGTAACAAAGTTAGCTTTCAGCCTGAACTTCTTTGGCAAATTATGAACACTGAGTTCCTAAACGATGGAAGCACAAAGAACAGGTAAAAGGACATAAGGCCTACAACCTTCCTAATGACACTACATCTTTAACACTTAGGTGCTCAGGGGATACAACTTTAGTGTAAAGGCAAGAAGTTTTTAATAAATGCTATTAGGAAAATTGTTCACTCTTGACATGTTAGGATGGCGGCAACCATCGCCACTGACACTTTCCAACTCAAGTATGCTCTCACACGAATTTGCAATTCAAATTCATCTAGCATGGTCTGAAAAATGGCAGATGATTTACAGAACACCCTAATTATTAGTATCCCCAGGTGATAACCAGAAGTATAATAGAAATACAAATCTACTCTAGTGAAATTCAAGTTTGACAAAGGCCCCCCAAAATTCCTACAAATAGAACTCCATGGAAAACTAAGATAATCAGATATAGAATATGAAGCTATTTAATATATTTAAACACAGGAGACGTAAGGGCCAGTAGCAGGTGAGTAGATATGAGCAAAATATAAACACTGAAGCTTTCCCCTTCAATATATGAAACCAAGAGGGTGGGTGGGGCAAAGGGGTAGTGTGAGTGTGGGGTATGGAAATGATCAAAGTATGTTATGCGCATTTACATATCTGCCAAAATGAAGTCAATTTGTGTCCATACCCAGTAAAAAGTAAAAAGGATAACATTATAAATAAGTAGCAAACAAATGATTATCAACTGTATAGCAGAATGCTTAAAGAACCAATACAAATTCACAAAATCAAAAGACATTATGTACAAGTAAAGGTGGGATTAGGGAGCTGGCAAACAAACCCTGCTACTGCAGTTTAAATAGACAAAGAGGAAAAATAAGAAAAGCAACATGATGGACAGGGGTAAAGTCTTAACAGGGACTGGGGATTTAGGTTAGTTGTGCAGTATCTGCCTGGCAGGTGTGAGGTTCTGAGTTCATTTCCCAGTACCAAATAAATAAAGTCTTAACATGTTCTAATCGGATTGCTAGGATATCCCCACAGAAATGAGAAGAGTTAAAAAAAATCAAAGGCATAACAGCTGAGAATATTTCAACTGATTCAAAATCGCAAGAAAGATCAATTGAGAAAAAACTCCATATCAAAGACAAAACACTGTGAAATTACAGAACAACAGATAATAAGCAGCAAGAGAGAATAAATAAATTAGTTGAAAAGTAACAATTAAGATATTTCTGGGCCAGAGAGATATCCCAGAGGATTAAAGTGCCTGCTTAGGCAGATTCAGGGATCAGGACTAATTCCTAGGAGCAGTGTCGGCCCTGCCACAGATGACTGAGACTGGGTGTGGTGGCATGCACCTATAATCCCAGTGTTTGGGAGGCTGAAAACAGGAGGAGCACTATGAGTCTAATCTGTGTAGTGAGACCCTGTACTAATTACACAGAAAAAAAAAAAAAAAAGAAAGGAAAAAAAAAAAAGAAAAAGGAAGACATTTCTAGCAAGTAAATAAACAAGAGCATACTGAAAACAGAAAAGAAACTCCTTAACCTAATAAGAAAAGTAAAGATCTATCTTACTGGAAAAATGTTAAAATGTTCCCTTCAAAATCTTAAAAATAAAAGTATGTTTTGTATCTTTATTTCTACTCTGTATTGTAGTGGAGATACTGGGCAGCATGATTGGACAAGAAAAGAAAAGGCATAAAGATGAAAAAGGGGAAATTAAATAAAACACTCATTTAGAAAAAAATGTATGTACATATGTAAATCTCTCTATCTGAAATCCAAAGAACATATATTGCTAAAATTTATGAGGTAGCTTGGCAAACATCAATATTTAAAAATATATTGGGGTGCCACGCTAGGAGCCACGTGGCTGGGAGTGGGTCTGGTGAAGCTGGCTAGAGCTCAGCCATGGCTCGTGGTCCCAAGAAGCATCTGAAGCGGAATCGCGGCTCTGAAGCAGTGGAAGCTGGATAAACTGACCGGCGTGTTTGCTCCTTGTCTGTCCACTGGCGCCCATAGGCTGAGAGAATGCCCGCCTCTCATCATCTCCCTGAGGAACAGGCTCAAGTGCGCTCTGACAGGAGATGAAGTGAAGAGCTGCATGCAGCCCTTCAGGAAGATTGACGGCAAAGCCTGAACTGACAGAGCCTATCCTGCTGGCTTTATGGATGTCATCGGCGCTGACAAGACAGCAGAGCAC
>PVKA01024923.1:0-33603 GCA_004027165.1 Ctenomys sociabilis
TAGGCGGTTATGGTTAGGATTAGGGTTAAGTTTAGTGTTAGCATGTTAGGGTTTGTTTTCATCTTAGGGTCCTGGTTAGGCTGTTAGTGTTCTGGTTCTGGTTATCGGTGTTTCAAATTAGGGGTTAGGGTTTGGTGTTAGTGGATAGGCTTAGAGTTAGGGTGTTAAGTTTAGGATTAGAGTAAGGGTTAGTTTTAGGTATGGGTTTGAGTTAGTGTTAGGGTTAGGGTTACAATTAGGGTTTATAGTAATGTTTATGCTAGGGTTAGAGTTAGGGTTAGGATTAGGGTTAGGGTTATTGTTAGGATGTTAGGGTTAGCGTTAGGGTAATGTTTTTGGGGTTAAGGGTTAAGGTTTTGGTTAAGGGTTAGGTTTTGGGTTAGTGTTAGGTTTAGGGTTAGGGTTCTGGGGTAGGGTTGGGGTTAGGTTTAGCAATAGGTTTTGCAATTAGGGGTTAAGGTTAGTGTTATGATTAGTGTTAGGTTTAGGGTTAGGGTTAGTGTTACGCTGTTATGTTTAGGTTAGGGTTAGGGTTAAGACTAGGGTTAGAGTTAGCTAGTTAGGGTGAGGTTTAGTGTTAGATTCAGGTTAGGGTGATAGGGTTAGGGTTCTTGTTAGAGTAGTGTTAGGAGTTGGGGTTAGCTTTTGGGTTAGTGTTAGGGTGTTGGGGTTAGGTTTTCAGTGAGGGTGTTGTGTAAGGTTAGGGTTAGGAGTAGGGGTAGGTTTTGGGGTTAGGTGTTAGGGTTAGGGTTAGGATTAGTGTTAGGTTTTGGGTTAGGTATCAGTGGTGGTGTTAGGGTTAGGATGGTAGTGTTAGGGTTAGTGTTCAGGTTAAGATTATGGTTAGTTTTAGGATTAAAGTTATGGTGTTAGGGCTTTACATTAAGGATAGTGTTAGGGTTAGGGTTTGGGGTTAGGGCGTTAGGGCGTTAGGGCTATGGTTAGGGTTAGGGTTAATGTTTGTGGTTAGAGGTTAGGGTTAAGTTTAGGGTTAGAGTTAAAATGATAGGTTTAGGGTTATGGTTAATATTAAGGATTATTGGTTAGGGTTAGGGCTTAGGTATTAGAGTAAGGGTCAGGGTTAGGGTTAGGGTTAGAGTTTAGGGTAGAGTTTGCATTATGTTTAGGTTTAGGGTCAGGATTAAATTTAGGGATAGGTTAAGGGGGTTAGAGTTAAGTTTAGGGTTAGGGTTAGGGTGTTAGAGTTAGGGTTATGATTTGGGTTATGGTATTAGGGTTAGGGTTAGTGTTAGGGTTAGGATTTGGGTTAGTGTCAGGGTGTTAGGGCTAGATTAAGGTTAGGGTTAGAATTATTAGGGTTATGGTGTTAGAGTTAGGGTTAAGATTAGGGTTAATGTGAAGGATTTGGGTAAGAGTTAGGTTGTGGTTAGGGTTTTAGGGTTAAGGTTAGTGTGTTATGGTTATGGTTCATGTGTTAGGTTTAGGGTTAAGGTTAGCATTAGTGTTTCAGTTAGGGGTTAGGGTTTGGGGTTAATAGGATGAGGGTTAGAGAGTGTTAGGGTATGGTAACAATTGGTTTATTGTTATGGTTGGATTAGGGTTAGGATTAGAGAGCGTTAGTCAGGTTTAGCGATAGGGTTAGACAGAAATAGGGTTAGGATTAAGGTTAGTACTAGGGTTAGAATTAGGGTGTTAGGGTGAGAGTTAGGTTTAGGGTTAATATTAGGGTTAGAGTTAGGGTTTTAGGGCTAGTGTTAGGGATAGAGTTAGGGCTTGGGGTTAGGTGTTAGGTTTAGGGTTACAGTTAGGATTAGGGTTAGGCTGTTATGGGTAGGGTTAGGTTTAAGTTTAGGATTAGGGTTAGTGTGTTAGTGTAAGGGTTAGAATTAGGGTATGTGGTAGGGTTTTAGGGCTGGCTTCATGTTAGGGTTAGTGTTTAGGGTTAGGGGTTATGATTTGAGGTTAGTGGTTAGAGGGTTTGGGTATTAGGGTTAGGGTAAAGGTTAGGTTTAGGTTTAGGGTTGGGTTTGAGTTAAGGTTAGGGTTTGATTGAGGATGTTACCATTAGGGTTAGGGTTATGGTTTGGGGTTAGGGGTTAGTATTTGGGTTAAGGTTTAGGATTAAAGTTTTGGGTTATGATGTTCGGCTAGGGTTAGGGTTAGAGTTAGGGTTATGGGTAGGGTTCAAGTTAGGGTTGTTGTGTTAGGTTTACATTTACGGTTAGGATGTCAGTGTGAGGGTTAGAGTTAGGTTTATGCTTAGACAAGGTTAATGTTAGACAGGGTTAGGGTTATGTTTACATTTAGGGTTAGAATTAGGGTTAGGTTTGATTTAGGGTTACAGTTACAGTTAGGGTTAGGAGTTAGCATCAGTTTTAGGGTTAGGGTTAGGTTTAGAGTTTAGTGTTATGGTTATGGTTAGGGTTAGGCTTAAACAAGGTTAGGGTTACACAAAGTTAGGTTTAGGGTTAGACAGGGTTAACATTAAGGTTAGGGCTGGGCCTTTTAAGGTCAGTGAAGACTCAGGACATAGGAGAACCTTACTGCAACGTCATGAAACTCAATTGAGCTCCAAATTTTCTGAACAAGGAGATTATGGAGCCACAGAGGAAAGAGATCGAAATTCTATAGTGTGCCTGGGGAGAGTCACATGGAGAGAGAACTTTCTCTCAGGCTCCCACAGAGAGCAAACTGGTCAAGCATTGGCCGTGACTCATCCACATGGATGACACAGACAAAGGATCTACAGAATAAGGTACAGGACTACAAGATAAACCCTGAGGCGTCTTCACTGACCTCATAAGAAACAAAAATTACATGTGTTGGTATATAGGTCTTGCTCTATCTAGGTATTAACCATCCAGCAGAAAAGTACAAAAATGAAGTATACACCGCGGGGCCATAATAATAAGTTGAGCTGTAAATGGCTGTGGTAGACAACTTCTTCAGATAATTCAAAATTGTTGTGGAATGCTGAACTGTGTGGGATTGTGTCATCGAGTTCAGGCACCTAAATTAGTTGAATGACAATGGAGTGCCCATCTTTGTCAGGTGTAGACAAAGGAAGGGGTATAGAAAGGAAGAGTCATGATGTGTGTGTATAGACAGTACAGTTGGGGTAGATAACGCTGTGCTTCTACATAATTCTACGAGAGGCAAGATTTGCACTAATGGTGGTTGGACAGGATATTATGTCAGCTTTTAATACTATGGACAACCACTAGGAAAATAACAAGGTAGAAAGTATTAATTATTGAATCTTTGATGTAATTCAGGTATAAAAAATAAGATACACAAACAGCTACACTCTCTTTATTTACTGATAAGAGACATATGCTATAATAATGTCTGTAAGTATAATATCATGTATGCACCTTCTATGATACCAAAACATTATGAAAAGTTTACCATGTATTAATTTATCAAATCCATCTCGTCAAGGTATCTTAAAACTGTCTCATTGATAGTTGTACTTCAATAAAACAAAAATAAAAAAATTTCAATAAGATAAAAAAAGAAAGGTTAGGGCTGGGTTTGGGTTTAGTGGCAGTGTTAGGATTAGTATTAGTGTAGGGTGTTAGGTTCAGACTAATTTTAGGGTTAGATTTATTGTTAGGGTTACGGTGTTAGGGTTAGGATTAAGGTTAGGGTGAGAGTTAGTCATTAGGATTTGGGTTAGGGTTATGGTTTTGGTGTTAGGTTTAGGGTTAGAGTTAGTATTAAGTATTAAGGTTAGGGTTTAGGACAAGGTGCTGGGTTAGGGAATGGGCTAGGGTTATTTTACGGTGTTAGGATTTGGGATAGGGTTAAATGGAAGGGTTATGGTTATGGTGTTAGTGTTAGGTTGTTAGGATTTGGGATAGGGTAAGTGTTAGGGTTGGTTTTAGTGTTGGGTTTAGGGTTAGAGTCAGGATTAAGGTTAGGTTTGGGGTTTAGGGTAGTGTTTCTTTTATGGTTAGGGTTACAGTTAGAGTTTGTGGTGAGAGGTTAGAGTTATGGTTATGGTTATGGTTTAGGGTTAGATATTATGGTTAGCCTTAGCTTTACTGTTAGGGTTTTCGGGGTATGGTGAAGGTTAAGGTTAGGGTTTGGTATTAGGGGTTATTATTAGGGTCAGGGTTAGTTTAGGGTTCACATTTAGGGTTAGTGTTGGGGTTAGGAATAGGTTCAGGGTTAGGGTTAGAATTAGGGTTAGTGTTTGGTTTAGGAGTTAGCATAAGTGTTAGTGTTATGGTTATGGTTAGTGTTAGGGGGTTCAGGGGTTAGAAAGTTAGGGGGCTATAGATTTAAGGTTGAAGTGTTGGTGTTATGATTATGGTTAGGTTTAGGGTTAGGGTTAGTGTTAGACAGGGAAATGGTTAGAAAAGGTAAGGATTAGGATTAGGGTAAGGGTTTTAGTTAGGGTTAGACAAGGTTAGAATTAGACAGGATTAAGGTTCTCATTTAGGTTTAGGTTTAGTGTTAGGTATAGCATTAAGGTTAAGGTTAAAGTGAGGAGTTAAGTTTAGTGTTAGGGTTAGGGGGCTAGGGGATTGGGAGATTAGGGGTTTAAGGACAGGGTTAGAATTTGTGTTAGGCTTAGTGTTAGGTATGGGTTTAGTTTTAGGTTAGCATTAGTGTTACAGGCGAAGGTTAGGGTTAGGGTTAGAGTTCAGTGTTAGGTTTAGAGTTAATGTTAGGGTTAGTGGTTAGAGTTTATGTTAGGGTTAGTGTTAGGGGGTTAGGTCTATGGTTAGGTTTAAGGTTAAGGTTAGGGTTATATTTAGGGTGTTTGAGAGTTAGGGCTAGAGTTAGGGTTAGGGTTAGGTGTGTTAGGATTAGCATTAGTTAGGGATAGTATTAGGTTTAGGGTCAAGGTTAGGTTGTGTTTTTTTTTTTTTTTTTTTTTTTTTTTTTTTTTTTTCCAGAACCAGGGATTGAACTCAGGCCCTTGTGCTTACCAAGGAAGCGCTTATTCAACTGAGCCATCTCCCTGGCCCCAAAGATAAAGGATACATCTTGTTTTTGTTTTGGAGGTTTTTTTTTTTTTTTGGTACTGAGAATTGAACTCAGAACCTTGTGCTTGCCAGGCAGATGCTGTGCCACTGAGCCATCTCCCTGGCCCCACTAGGGTCAAGGTTAGGGTTAGGCTGTTAAGGTTATGGTTATGGTTAGTATTATTTTTGGGTTTAGGGTTAGGGCAGGCTGTTGTGGTCAGGGTTATGTTTAGGGTTAAGGTTAGGATTAAGGTTAGCATGTTAGATTTAGGTTTAGTGTTAGGGTTTGGCTTAGGGTGTTAAGGTTAGTGTTAGGGTTAGCGTTTAAGGTGGTGTTTGTGTTCAGGCTAGAGTTAGTGTTTGGGATTAGAGGTTACATTTCAGGGTTAGTGTATAGGGTTATGCTCAGGGTGCTAGGGTTAGTGTTAGATTTAGCATTTAAAGTAGTGTTTGTGTTAGGATTAGGGTTAGGGTTAGAGTTTGGGGTTAGCAGTTAGGGTTCAGATTAAGGAATAGTATTAGGTTTGTATTAGGTTTTGGGTCCAGGTGTTGGTGTGTTGGGTTAGGGTTAGACTTATGGTTAGGGGTAGGTATTGGGTATAAGAGTTAGAGTTAGGGTTAGGATTAGCTTTAGGGTTGTGGTTAGGTTTTAGTGTTAGGGTTAGCATCAGGGTTAGTGTTAGGATTAAGTTAGGCTTAAGGTTAGGCTGTTATGGTTATGGTTAGGGTTAGTGTTAGCGTTGTGGTGAGGGTTCGGCATAGTCAGTTAGGGTTAGTTTTATGGTTAGGGTTCTGTTTAGGGCAATAGGGTTATGGTTCTGGATAGGGTTAATATTTGGTGTTATCGGTTAGTGTTTGGGGTTAGTGGATACGGTTAGGGTTAGATTTTGTGGTTAGGGTTTAGGGTTAGGTTAGGATTAGGGTTAGTGTTACGGCTAGGTTTTAGTTTTAGTGTTAATGTTAGGGTTAGTTTAGGGCTATGATGTTAGGTTTAGGGTTAGTGTTAGGCTTTAGGTTTAGTGTTAGCGTTACGATTAGTGTTAATATTAGGGTATTTGGGCTAGATTAAGGTTAGGGTTAGAGTTAGCTTTAAGGCTATGGTGTTAGGGTTAGTGTTAAGTTTAGGGTTGGGGTGAAGTGTTAAGGTAAGGGTTAGGGTTAGGGTTAGGGTTTTAGGGTTAGGGTTAGGGTGTTATACTTATGGTTATGTTTAGGGTTCAAGATCATGTGTTAGGTTTAGGGTTAGAGTTGGTGTTAGTGTTTCAGTTAAGGCTTTTGGGGTTAGTGGTTAGGATGAGGGTTAGAGAGTTAGTGTTAGGGTAGGGTAACAATTATGTTTATTATTGGGGTTGGGTTAGGGTTAGGGTTAGTGTTAGAGAGGGTAAAGTTGTTCAGGTTTAGTATTAGGGTTAGACTGGATTAGGGTTAGAACTGAGGTTAGTGTTAGGGTTATGGTTTAGGCTTAGGTTTAGGTGTTAGGTTAGTGTTAGCTCAGGGTTAGGGTGTTAGGGTTAAGGTTATTGTAGAGTTAAGGTTTAAGGTTAGGGTTAGGGTGTTAGGATTATTGCTAGAATTAGTGTTAGGGTTAGTTTATTAGGGTATTAGGGCTACTGTTAAGGTTATGTTTCTGTTAGTGTTAGTGGTTAAGTTTAGTGTATGGTTATGGTTAGTTGTAGGGTGTTAGGGTTAGGGTAAAGTTTAAGTTTCAGGGGTTAGGATTAGGGTTAGGGTTTACTGTTAGGGTTAGGGTTAAGGTTTTGGATAGGGTGTTATTGTCAGGGTTTGGGTTAGGCTTAGGCTGTTATGGTTATGGTTATAATTAAGGTTAGTGTTAGGGTATTATGGTTAGGGTTCGGGTTAAGGTTTTAGGATTAGGGTTAGGATTAAGGTTAGTGTTTTATGTTAGGGATTAGAGTTGGGTTAAGATTAGAATTAGAGTTTTTGTTTAGGGGTTAAGGTTAGGGTCAGGGTTAGAGTTAGGGTGTTAGGTTTAGGGTTAGAATTAGGGTTAGGATTTGGGGTTAGGTGTTATGGTTTGGGTTAAGTGTTTGGGTTAGGATGTTAAGGTGTAAGGGCTAAGGTTAGGGTTAGGGTTACTGTTAGGGTGTTAAGGTTGGGGTTAGGCAGGGTTAGGTTTAGACAGGGCTAGGGTTAGGTTTAGACAGTATTAGAGTTAGACAGGCTTAGGGTTAGGGTTAAAGAGTTTTAGGGTTAGGATTAAGGTTGGTTTTAGGGTTAGGGTTTAGGATTAGGGTTAGGTTTAGTGTTAAGGTTAGGGTATTAGGGTGTTAAGGCTAGGGTTAGTATGACATTTAGGTTTGGGATTTAAGGTTAGTTGTTAGGGTTTGAGTTAAGGGTTAGGGCTTGAGATAGGGTTAATGTTAGGGTTAAGATCAGTGGTAGATTTAGGATTAGGATTAGGGTAGGCTGTTATGGTTATGGTTATGGTTGGTGTTTAGCATTGGTTAGGGTTAAGGTTAGGGTTAGTGTTAGGGGTTAGTGTTAGTGTTATGGTTAGGGTTACAGTTACGATTACAGAGCATTAGAGTTAGACAGGATTATGGTTATGGTTAGACAGAGTTAGAGTTAGTATTAGGGTTAGGGTTTATGGTTAGGGATAGGGTAAAAGTTAAGGTCAAGGTCAGGGTTAGGCTGTTGAGGTGTTAATGTTTGGGTTAGGGTTAGGTTTAGGATCTTAGGGTTAAGGTTAGTGTAAGACTAAGGGTTAGGGTGTTTGGTTAGGGCTAGAGTTAAGATTGGGTTAGAGTTAAGGGTAGGGTAGTTTTGGGTTAGGGTAGGTGTTAGAGATAGCATGAGGGTTAGTGTTAGGGTTAGAGTTAGACTGAGTTAAGGTTAGGGATAGACAGGGTTAGGGTAAGCATTAGCCTTAGGGTTATGGTTAAGTGTTAGGTTTAGGATGTTAGGGTTAGGGATAGGGTTAGGATTAGACAGGGTTAGGGTCAGACTGCCTTAAGTTCAAGGTTTGTTTTAGGGTTATGGTTAGGATTAGAAAAAGTTAGCTTTAGACAGGGTTGGCCTTCAGGTTAGACAAGGTTAGAGTTAGACAGGATTAAGATAAGAGTTAGGGTTAGGGTTAAGGTTAGTGGGATAGGGTTAGGTTTATAGGTTTGAGTTAGGGTTACGATTGTCGTTAGTGTTAGGGTTAGGGTTTAAGACTTAGGGTCAGCTTTTGTGTTATGGTTAGGGTTAGGTTTAGGCTATTATGGTTAGGGTTAGGATTAGAGTTAAGCTTAGGGTTAGGTTGTAGATGTTAGGTTTAGGCTTAGGGCTAGGATTAGGGTTATAGTGTTAGGGTTAAGGTTAAGGTGAGAGATAGTGTTTGGGGTTAGAGGTTAGGGTTTGTTGTTAGTGGTTAAAGTTAGTGCTAAGGTGTTAGGGTTGAGGTTAGGGTAACAGTTTGGATAGGGGTTAGGTTAGAGTTAGTTAGGGTGTTAGGGTTAGGTGTTTGGCTTAGGTTGTTATGGTTAGAGTGAGGGTTAGGGTTAGGGTTAAGGTTAGGGTTGTGGTTAGATTGTTATTGGTAGGGTTATGATTAGAGTTTGAGTTAGTGCATTAGGGATATGGTTAGGGTTAGAGTTAGTCTTTCAGGTTAGGGGTTATGATTTGGGGTTAGCAGATATGGTTAGCATTAGAGTGTTAGGGTTAGGGTAGGGTAATGAGTAAGGTTATGGTTAGCATTGGGTTACATTTAGGGTTAGGATTAGAATTATTGTAGTGTTTGGGTTAGGGCTAGGGTTAGGGTTACAGTTAGGGTAAGGTTTGGGTTTAGGGGCTAGGGTTAGGGTCAGTGTCAGAGTTAGTGTGTTAGGGTTAGGGTTGTTGTTTATGTTTAGGTGTTTGGGTTTGGTTTTAGGGTTAGCGTTAGAGTTGTGGTTAGTTTTAGAGTTATGTTTTGGGTTAGGGCAGTAGGGTTAGGGTTTGGGTTAATGTTAATGTTATGGCTGTAGTTTGAGGTTAGGGTTTAGGGTAAGGCTTAGGATTTAGGGTTAGGGTTATGGTTAGGTTTAAACAAGGTTTGGGTTAAATTAGGCTTAGAGCATTTGGGTTAGTGTTTAGGGTTATGGTTAGAGTTATGGTTAGTGTTAAGAGTTAGGGTTACGGTTAAGGTTGGTTTAGGGTTACAGTTAGACAGGGTTAGGAATAGACATGGTTAGGGTTAGGGAAGACTTAATGTTAGGGTTATATAGAGTTAGGGTTAGACAGGTTAGCATTAGGGATATGGTTAAAGTTTGGGTTAGGCTTAGACAGGGTTAGGCTTAGATATTTTTAGGGACAGTGATAGACAAGGTTAGGTTTAGTGTTATACAGGGTTAGGGTCAGGTTCAGGGTTATGGTCAGTCTTGGGGGTTAGGGTTAGGGTTAGGTTTTATGGTTAGGGTTAGAGATCAGTTTAGAGATAGGGTCAGAGATTAGTATTAGGGTTAGGGTTTAGGGTTAGGGTTATGGTTAGGGTTAGTGGTTAGGATTAGGGTTTTAGGGTTAGAGTTAGGTTTAGGTTTAGGTTTAGGGTTTGGGTTAGGGTGTTAGGGTTATGGTTCGGGTTAGGGTTAGTGTTTACAGTTAGAATTTAGGATTTGGATTAATGACTAGGGTTAGGGTTAGGTTGTTAGGTTTTGGGTTAGGGTAAGGGATAGGGTTAAGCTTAGGGTTGTGTTAGGGTTAGGGTTTAAGGTAGTGCTTGGGTTAGGTTTAGGTTTAAGTTTAGGGTTAGTGTTTGCCATTAGGGGTTAGGATTATGTTTAGGGTTAGAGTTAGCATGTTAAGTTTAGGGTTATGCTTTGGTTTTGGGTCTAGTTTTTAGGGTTTGCATTAAGGGTTAGGGTTAGGCTTAGTGTTGGATTTATGCTTAGGGTATTATTAGTCTGTTGGTTGGGGTTAGGGGTAGGTATTTTTGGGTTAGGGGTTACATTTAGGGTTAGAATTAGGTTTAGGGTTAGGTTAGGTGTTAGTGTTGCTCTTAGGGTTAGCCTTAGGGTTCTGGTGTTAGGGTCAGTGTTAGAGTTAGGGTTAGACATGGTGAGGGTTAAAGAGGGTTAAGGTTAGACAGTTTTAGGGTTAGGTTTTGGTTTAGTGTTTAGGGTTTGTGTTATGGGTTAAGGTTATAGTTAGAGTTTGGGTTAGGGTTTAGTGTTGGGTTTATGGTTATTGTTCATTTTTAGGGTTAGTGTTAGTGTTAGTGTTAGAGTTATATTGTTAGGGTTAGGGCTTGGGTTAGGGTTAGTGTTAGGGTTAAGTTTATGGAAGGGTTAAAGATTAGGGTTAGGGTTAATGTTAGGGTTAGGGTGTTAGGATTAGCATTAGATTGTTAGGTTGTTTGAGCTAGTTTTAGAGTTGGGATTACAGTTTGGGCTTGGGAGTTAGTGTTAGGGTTAAGGTTAAGATTAGAGTGAGGCTTCAGTTTAGATTTAGGGTTAGGGCAAGGGTGTTTGGTTAAGGTTAGGGTGAGGTTTAGGGTTTAGTGTTATGGTTATGGCATTAGGGATAGAGTTAATGTTAGTGTTTAGTGTTAGTGCTAGGGTTAGGGTTAGAGTTAGGGGTTAGTGTTAGTGTTATGGTTAGGGTTTTTATTAGGGTGTTAGTGTTTGGGTAGAGGTTAGGTTTAGGGTGTTAGGGCTTACATTAAGGTTATAGTTAGAGAGGGTTAGGGTTAGACAGGGTTATGGTTAGTGTTAGATAGGCCTAGGGTTAGGGTTTAGGGTGAGAGTTAGGGTTACCATTAGGGTTTAGGGTGAGAGTTAGGGTTACCATTAGGTAGGCAGTTAGGCTGTGAGGGTTAGACTTATGGTCAGTGTCAGGATCTTAGGTTAGGGTTAGGGTAAGAGTAAGGTTTTGGGTGTTAGGGTTAAGGTGGAGTTATCTTTAGGGTTAGGCTTTTGGGTAAGGTTAATTTTGGGTTTGGGTAGGGGTTAGGGATAGGGTGAGGGTTTGGGATAGGTTCTTAAGGTTAGGGATTGTACTAGGATTATGTTACGGTGTTAAGATTAGGATTAGGGTTAAGCCTAAGGGTTAGGGTTATGGTTAGGTTAGGGTGTTAGTGTCAGAGGGTTAGGATTTGGTTTAGTGTAAGGGTTAGTATTGTTTTTAGGGTTGGGTTAGGGTTAGGGCTAAGGTTAGGGTTAGAATTGAATTTGAGGGTAATGTTTGTGTTAGTGTTAGGCTTATGGTTAGTGTTTGCAGTTAGGGGTGAGTGTTAGGGTTAGTGTTAGCATTAGGATTGAGTGTTAGTATTAGGGTATTATTGTTAGGGTTAGGGTTAGTTTTAGGGTTGGGGTAAGGTTAGGGTTGGAGTTTAGGGTAGTATTTGGGTTATAGTTATAGTTAGGGTTTTTGGGTAGGGATTAAGGTTAGTGTTAGGGTTAGAGTTAGAATTTTAGGGTTCATGTTAGGGTTATTTTGGGGGTTGGGGTTAGAATTTGAGATTAGGGTTAGGGATAGTGATAGGTTTAGAGTGATGGAGTCCTGGTTTTGGGCTAAGGTTAAGGTTAGCGTTATTGGTAGCGTTGAGGGTTAGAGGTTAGGGTTAGTGTTACAGGTAGGATTAGGGTGAGGATTAGGATTACAAGAAGGGTTAGGTGTTAGTGTTTCGGATAGGGTTAGGGTTAAGGTTCTGGTGTTGGGGTTAGTGGTAGGATGTCAGTGTTATAATTAGGTTAGTGTTAGGGTTAGACAGGGTTAGGGGTAGACAGGGTTAGGGTTAGGATTAGGTTTGCATTTAGGGTTATGGTTAGGGTTAGAGTTAGGATTAGTCAGGGTTAGGGTTAGACAGAGATAGTATTACAGTTACACAACGTTGGTGTTAGTGTTAGGGTTAAATCAGAGTTAGGGTTAGGTTTAGGATAGGGCTCGGATTTAGGGTTATAGTGAGGGTTACAGATAGGTTTAGGGTTAGCATAAAGTTAGGTTTAGGGTTAGGGTTATGGTAAGGTTTAGGATTAGTCTTAGGTCTAGTATTTGTGTTTAGGGCTAGTGTTATGGTTAGGATAATGTAAGGGTTAGTGTTAGGGTTGGGTTTAAGATGAGGATAGGGTTAGAGTTAGGATTTAGGGTTGGAGTTAAGGTTAGTTTTACGGTTAGTATTAGGATAGGGTCAGGTTTAAGTTAGGGTTAGAGTTAAGGTTAGGGTTAAGATGTAGGGTTAGGATAGTGTTAGGTTTAGGGTTATTGTTTGGGATAGGATAGTGTCAGGGTTAGTTTTCAGATTAGGACAGGGTTAGCATTTGGATAGATTTAGAGTTAGAGTTAAGGTTAGGGTTAGAGTTAGGATAGAGTTAGGGATAGGGTTAGGGTTAAGAGTTAGGTTTTGGTGTTAGGGTTAGGGATAGGGTTAGATACGATAATGGTTATAGTTGAGGTAATACTTTTAGGCTTATGGTAAGGATTAAGGGTTAGGTTTAGTGTAAGTGTTCAGGTTAGGATAGGGTTAGGGTTAGGGTTAGTGGGGATTTTGGGTCAGTGTTAGGATTAGGGTTAGAAAGGGGTAGGGTTGGTATTTAGAGTTAGGGTTAGGCTTAGGTTTAGACACGATAGGATTAGTGTTAGCAATTAGAGTTAGTGTTAAGGGTAGTGTAAGGATGTAGGGATTAGGGCTAGTGTTAGGGTTAGGATAGATTTAGGGTTAGGGTTTGGTTTAGGGTTAAGATCGAGGGTTAGGATTAGGGTTAGGGTTAAGGTTAGGATTTAGTGTTAGTGTTAGGATTTGTTAGTGTTAGGGTTAGATTAGTGTTAGTGTTAGGGTTAGGGCTAGTGTTAGGATAGAGTTAGGGTTAGTCTTAGGATTTAGGGTTAGGGTTAGGATGTAGGATTAGGGTTAGTATTAGCGTTAGCATTAGTATTAGGGTTATAGTTAGGGTTAGGATAGAGTTAAGGTTAGTGTTAGGATTTTGGGTTAGAGTGAGGTTAGTATTGGTTTAGGGTTAGGATAGAGTAACGGCTAGGGTTAGAGTTATGGTTAGAGTTAGGTTTAGGTTACAGTTAGGATTTAGGTTAGGGTTAATTTTAGGGTTTGGGTTAGGGTTAGGTTTAGGATAAGGAAAGGGTGAGGGTTAGGCGTACTTGGTTTAGAGTTAGAGTTAGGGTTAGTATTAGGGTTAGGATAGAGTTAGAATTTGGGTTAGGGTTAGGGTTAGAGTTCTGTATGACAGTGTTAGCCTTAGGATAAGACAGGGTTATGGTTAATATTAGGGTAGACGTGTTAGGGTTAGGGATAGAAATTGTTAGGATTAGGGTTAGGGTTAGATTGGGTAGATTATGGGTTAGGAGTTAGAGTTTGTGTTAGTGTTTGTGTAAGGATTTAGGGTTAGTCTTAGGTTTAGGATTAGGGTAGGGTTAGGGTTACAGGTATGATTTAGGGTTAGAGTTAGGTTTAGGGTTAGGTTTATAGTTAGGACAGAGTTAGGGTTAGGGTTAGGCTTTAGTGTTAGTGTTAGAGTTAGGGTTAAACGTGGTAAGGGTTATGGTTACAGGTTTGAATTACTGTTAGGGTTAGTGTAAGGATTTAGTGCTAGTGTTAGATTTTGGTTAGGTTTAGGATAGAGTTAATATTAGGGTTCATTTTAGGGTTACGATTTGTGGTTAAGGTTAGAGTTAGGATACAGTTAGTGCTATGGTTACGGGCAGGGTTAGGATTTAGTCTTAGAGTTAGGGATTGTTAGGGTTTGGGTTAGGGTAGTCGTAAGGTTAGTGTTACGGTTAGGGTTAGAGTTAGATTTTAGGTTAGGAGAGACATTGGGTTAGGGTTAGGATTAGGATTGTTTTAGGTTTAGTGTTAGGGTTATGGTTCGGTTTAGGGTAGGGTTAGGGTTAAGGTTTACATTTAGAGTTAGGGTTGGAGTTAGGGTTAGGTTTAGGATAGAGCTAGGGTTAAGTGTAGTTTAGGGTTAGGGTTTAGTGTTAGTGTTAGGCTCAGACACGATAAGGGTTATGGTTAGGCCTTAGAGTTACTATTAAGGTTAGTGAAATGATAGGATTAGGTTTAGGGTTAGGGTTAGGGGCAAGTTTACGATAGTGGTAGGGTTGAGGTTAAGGTTAGGATTTAGGTTTAGGATTTGTATTAGTGTTCGTTGTAGGGTTAGGGTTAGTGTTAGGGTTAGGTTTAGGGTTAGGGATAAGGTTAGGATTGAGTTAATTTTAGGATTAGGGTGAGGACTTAGGGTTAGGGTTTTAGTTAGTGTTAGGCTTAGGCTTCTGGTTAGGATTCAGATTAGTATTAGGGTTAGGGTTATAATTAGGTTTACGGTTAGAGTTAGGTTAAAAAAAATAAAAAAAAAACAAGAAGCAGAAATCATCGAACAGAAAAAAATCAAATTTACTTAGCGCCTTGCTGGCTTACAACTTGTTACCACCTAGTATCCCACAGGGGTGAATGGAGAGAAAGCAGCATTATCCATTTGTGCATGGCAAGCTCAAACAGCACCAACTTTAGAGAAGCTTTTCACTAGCAAGCTGCATGAGTTGCCATTCTTATAATATTGGAGCTATGTGAATCAATTTGTTTCCAAAATGAAGATTTTCCTGGAGTTCTGTTTCTCTGTATATTGGGAAAGGCATTTAAATTATCTGCTTCTCAAAGCAGCTGGAGTTTGGCTGGCCCTTCACCATTAAGGACTCACTCTTAGAAACACAAATCAAGACCCTTAGTGAGTTTTTCTGCTGCATTCACAGGACTCTTTCTGCCCCACTCTCTCACTCTCTCAGGAAACCTGCAGCCCTCACATCCACCCCATGCTCAGGCCCATCCAGTGTGGGGGTGAGCTCCTTCACTCCCCTGCACTGGTTAGATCTCCCCTGATAAAGGTCAGGCCAGCCCCTCAATGACTCCTCCCGCTCCATCCTCAGGACCCTTTCTGCCCCATTTTCTCACTCTCTTGGGAAACCTCCAGCCTTCCAAACCAGCCCAAGCTCAGGCCCGGCTAGTGTGGGGGTGAAGTCCTACAATTCCCAGTGCTGGTTGGATCTTCCCTGATAAAGCACAGGCCAGACCCATGAGTGAGACCTTCCACCAGGATCTTGGCACCCTTTCTGCCCTGCTACCTTGGGAAACCTCCAGCTCACCCATCGAGCCCAAGCTCAGGCCAGAAGAGTGTCGAGGTAAGCTCCTGGGCTCCCTTGTGCTAGATGGATCTCTCTGGATTAAGCTCAGGCCAGCCACCGAGTGAAACCTTCTACCGCATTCTCAGGACATTTTGTGCCCAATTCTCGCTGTCTTGGGGCACCTCCAACCCTCCCTTCCAGTCCAAGCCCAAACCCAGGCTCAGCTACAGTGTGAGAGAATTCTGCACTCCCCTGTGCCACCTGGGACAGAGGCACAACAGAGGAGCACCCCAGGATCACTGTTGCGCCACAGAGGCACAATAGGTTCACTTCCAAGAGCTGCAGCAGGGTGGAGCTGAACACAACAGCTAGACCCAAACAAGGCATAACTAGATAAACTCAATCTTAATAGATATGCACCCAAATTTCAGTAGGTGCTAAGGTTATAACTTCACCAGAGTTCTACAACAGAAGTCCTAGGTCAATGCTGTAAGAAATGATAAAGACAAGGATCAAAATGCAATCTCAGGCCTTGAGCCCACTCAGAACAAGTGCAGAGGACACTAGCTCAGCTGAAATGTATTAGTAACATCAGAAATAAAGAAACAATAGCAGAAAGGTATAGAGGAACTCAGAGCAGAATTAATTTCTGAAATACAAAAAGAAATATCTGAATTCATAGCATCTGAAGTAAAGAATCAAATTCAGAAACATATGGAGGAAACCCAATGTGAAAAAAACTCTGGAGTAAAAGAATTAATAACTGCTTCTGAAGAAGACATGGATTTTAAAAAAAAAGGAGATTAGAAAACTGATGGATTCCTTGAATGAGCAACACAGGAAACAAATAGATTGTGTGAAGCAGAGTCCAAGAGATGTACAGAAATTTAAAATCTCAATGGCAAGCCTGAAAAACCGTATGAGCAAAAGTGAAAATAGAGTTTCTGGTCTTGAAGATGCTAGTGCAGCTAGTGAAAAGATAAGAAAAGATCTCTTAAAAACACCTAGCACGCAGGATAAAATAATTCATCACATGCAAGATAATGCAAAGATGAACAATGTGAGACAAATAGGCATCAGTGAGAAAGAAAGAGTCAATACAAATGATGTAAAAAGAATATGGGCAGAAGTAAAAGCAGAAAAATCCCCAAATATGAGGAAACAATCTGGCATTCAGGTAACTGAAGCATACAGAATGCCAAGTAACTTGAACCCAATTAAAAACTGAGCCATGTAGTAGTCAAGATCTCAGAAATCCAGCACAAGACTAATATACTGAAAGCCACTAGAGAAAAAAACAAGATCATATTCAAAGAAAACACATCAGAATTATGGCTGACTTCTCTTCACAAACCACGAAGGCAAGAAAAGCATGGAAGAGCACTTAGGTCTCTATGTAAAGAAATTCCAGTGCAGACTACTATACCTTTTAAAACTCTCTTCAAGTTTAATAGAGAAGTGAAATACTTCCATGAAAAAGAACAATTAAAGAATTTCATGATGACAAAGCTAACCCTACACAGACTACTGAAAAATGAATTAGAGAGGGAAAAAATGATCAGAACTCCACCAACAAGAACAGAAGGAACAAATTAAATAGGGCAAACGATTAAACACATAAGAAAAGGAGTAAACAACAGCAGGGAAATAACATTTCAATCATAGGTCAACACATCTCAATTATAACCATCAATGTAAATGGACTCAATTCACCAATGAAAGAAGTAGACTGGTACAGTTGATTAGGAAACAAAAACCAACAATATACCATATATAAAAACACCTAACTCATAAAGAAATTCACAGGCTGAAAGTCAAAGGATAGAAAACAATACTACATGAGCCAGCATCTCAGACAAAAGCAGGGGTAGCACTCTTCTTCTTAGACAGCATGAACTTCAAACTAAGAATGATCAAACGAAATAAACAAGACCATTATACACTGGTTAGGGGAAAAATTCAACAGGAAGAGGTAACACAAATGTAAACACACCAAACACAGGAGCACCCAACTATATAAGACAAATCTTAATGGACATGAAAAATCTAATATCCAAGACCACAATCTTAACAGGAAACCTTAACACCCCTTTATCTCAAAAAGATAGGTCAACCAGACAAAAAATTAGCACAGAAATAGCAGAACTGAACAAGAGCTTGAAACAAATGGAGTTCGTAGACACACAGAGGGGGTTCCATCCAACCACACCTGAATATAAATTTTTTTAGCTGCACATGGGTCATTTTCTACAATAGACCACATTCTAGTCCATTGGTCATGCTTAAGTATATGCAAGAAAACAGAAATTATTCCATGCATATTATCTGACCACAGTTCAGTGAAACTGGAAATAAATGAGACAAGGAAACAGAATAACCCCCTAAGTACATGGCGCATAAACAATACCTTATTGAGCAAGCAATGGGTAACAGACGAATTTAAATAAGAAATTTAACAATATCTACAATTCAATGAAAATTCAACCACAACTTATTGGAATTTATGGGATGTGATGAAAGCAGTCCTCAGATGGAATTTTATAGCTGTGAACTCACACATTAGGAAAACACAAAGGGACAATTAAGTACCCCTAATGCTCCACTTGCAACATCTAGAAAAGGAAGAGCAAACCAAATCTAGAGCCCAAAGATAGGAAGAAATCATAAAGATTATAGCAGAAAGTAATTCAGTTGAGATGAAGAAAACAGCTCAAAGAATTAACAAATCAAAACTGGTTCTTTGAAAGACTAAATAAAATTGATAAGCCCCTAGGTAACCTAGGGATTGTGTTAAATCTGGACAATAATTTTGGGAGTATGTCCATCTTCATGGTGTTGGTTTTTCCTATCCAGGATCAGGGCACATCTTTCCATTTCCAATCATCCACTCTTTTCTGAAATTACTGTAATTTTATGTAAAAAGATCTTTGTCTTCTTTGGTTAAGTGAATTCCAAGGTGTTTTATTTTCTGTTGTGCTATTGTAAAAGGTATTGTTTCTATAATTTCCCTCTCAGTGTGTTTGTTATCTGTGTAAAGGAAGGCTATTGACTTTTGAGTACTGACTTTGTGTCCTGCTATGATAATGTATTTGTGTATCAATTCTAGCAGCTTCTTGGTGGAGTTTTTTCAGCCTTCCAAGTAAAGTATCATGTCATCTGCAATTCAATAGTGATAATTTAACTTCTCTTTATCTATTCTTATTCCTTTCATTTCTCCCTCTTGTCTAAAGTCCGTATATAATGATTCCAAAAGTATATTGAATAGTAGAGGTGATAGAGGACATCCTTTTCTTGTACTGGATCTGAGAGTAAAAGATTTCAGTTTTTCCTCAATAAGAATTATATTAGCCTTTTGGTTGTCATAGATGGCTTTTATCAAATTGAAGTAGAGGCCTTCTATTCTAATTTTGAACATGAATGAGTGTTGGACTTTGTCAAAAGCTTTTTCTGCATCAATTGAGATGATTATGTGGTTTTTAGATTTCAATCTATTAATATAGTGTATTACATTTATAGATTTACGAATATTGAATCATCCTTGCATCCATGGCATGAACCGTACTTGGTCATGGTGCATGATCTTCTTGATGATTTGCTGTATTCTATTTGCCTGGATATTATTGAGGATTTTTGCATCTATGTTCATGTAGGAGATTGGCCTGTAGTTTTCTTCTTTAGTTGTGTCTTTCCCTGGTTTTGGAATCAGTATAATACTTGCATCCAGAAATGGATGGGAGGACTGCTTCCTTTTCAATTTCATTGAAGAGTTTGTGGATTGTAGGGATTATATCTTCCATAAATTTCTTGTAGAATTCAACTGTGAATCCATCAGGACCTGGACTTTTCTTTATCGGAAGGCTTTTTACTAAAGTTCTTATTTCGCTGACTGTTATTAGGTTATTGTGAATTGTTATGTCTTCTTGATTCAGTTTTGATAATTTGTACCTTTTGAAGGTTTTGTACATTTCATCTGTGTCTTCTATTCTGTGAGCGTAAAGATTGTCAAAGTAGCTATTGACAATCTTCTGAGTTTCCACTAGGTCTGTGGTCAGTACACCCTTTTCAATCGTTTTTGCTTGTGTTTGATTTTTTTGTTTCCTCTTTTTGATGAGGTTATCTATGAGCTTATTGATTTTGTTTTGTCTTTCAAAGACCCAGGTTGTTGATTCATTGATTTTTTGAACTGTTTTCTTCCTCTCACTTGAATTAATTTCTGCTCTAATCTTTATGATTTCTTCCCATCTTTGGGCTCTGGGGTTGGTTTGTTCTTTCTTTTCAAGATGTCAGAAGTCTAGCATTAGGGTGTTTATTTATTCCATTTCTGTTTTCCTAATGTGTGATTTCACAGCTAAGAATTTCCCTGTGAGACCTGATTTCATCTCATAACATTAATTCCAATAATTTGTGGTTGAATTTTTATTGAATTGTAGATATTGTCAAATTTCTTGTTTAATTTCATCTGTGACCCATTGATTGCTGAGTAGTTGTTTAATTTCCATGTATTTAGGTTTTTTTTTTTTCTGGTTTCTCTTGTCATTTATTTCCAGTTTCATTGAACTGTGGTCAGATAATATGCATGGAATAATTTCTGTTTTCTTGCATATACTTAAGCATGACCAATGGACTAGAATGTGGTCTATTGTAGAAAATGACCCATGTGCAGCTAAAAAATTTTATATTCAGGTGTGGTTGGATGGAACCCCCTCTATGTGTCTACGAACTCCATTTGTTTCAAGCTCTTGTTCAGTTCTGCTATTTCTGTGCTAATTTTTTGTCTGGTTGACCTATCTTTTTGAGATAAAGGGGTGTTAAGGTCTCCTGTTAAGATTGTGGTCTTGGATATTAGATTTTTCATGTCCATTAAGATTTGTCTTATATAGTTGGGTGCTCCTGTGTTTGGTGCATATACATTTGTAAGTGTTACCTTTTCCTGTTGAATTTTTCCCCTAACCAGTGTATAGTGGCCTTCTTTATTTCATTTGATCATTCTTGGGTTGAAGTTGAGATTGAGAATAGGATTGCTACCCCTGATTTTTTCTGAGATGCTGGGGCATGTAGTATTGTTTTCCAGCATTTGACTTTAAGCCTATTAATGTCTTTTTGAGTTAAAGTGTGTTTCTTTTATACAGCATATTATTGGTTTTTGTTTCCTAATCCACTGTGCCAATCTATTTCTCTTAACTGGGGAATTGAGTCCATTTATATTGGTGGTTATAATTGAGATGTATTGATTTGTTATATACCTGCTGTTGTTTGCTCCTTTGAGTCTTGTGTTTGTTTGCTCTTTTACTATATTCCTTCTGTTCTTGTTCGTGGAGTTCTGATCATTTTGGTCCCTCTGCAGAACATGTTTTAGCAGTCTATGTAGGGTTGGCTTTGTCATCATGAAATTCTTTAGTTGTTTTTTGTCATGGAAGTATTTCACTTCTCCATCAAACTTGAGAGTTTTGCAAGGTATAGTAGTCTGGGTTTGTATTTATTTTCATAGAGGACTTGAAGTACTCTGCTCCATGCTCTCCTTGCCTTCATGGTTTATAAAGAGAATTCTATTTTGGTATATTATTCTTGTGCTGGATTTCTGAGATCTTGACTATAATATGTCTTGGTGTGTTTTTAATTGGATCGAAGTTATTTGGTGTTCTGTATGCTTCAGTTACCTGAATGTCAAATTGTTTCCTCATATTTGGGAAATTTTCTGCTATTAGGTCTGCCTATATTCTTTTTATATCATTGGTATTAACTCCATCTTTCTCATTAATGCCTATTAGTCTCACATTGTTCATCTTTCCTTCATCTTGCAGGTGATGGAATTTTTTCCTGCATCCAAGTTGCTTTTAAGAGATCCTTTCTTACCTTTTCACTAGCTGCACCATTGTCTTCAAGATCGAAACTCTGTCTTCTCTTTCACTCAGATGATTTTGTATACTTGTGGTTGAGATTTTAATTTCCTCTATATCTCTTTGATTCTGCTTCATGCAATCTATTTCTTTCCTGTATTGCTCACTCAAGGAATCCATCATATTTCTAATCTCTTATTTTTTATCAATGTCTTCTTTAGATATAGTTATTAATTCTTATACTGAAGTTTTTTTTTCAGATTGTGTTTCCTTCATGTGTGTCCATATTTGATTCTTTACTCCAGATGCTATGATTTCAAAGATTTGTTTTTTATTTCAGAAATTAATTGTGCTCTGTGATCCTCTTTACCTTTCTGCTATTGTTTCTTCGCTTATGATGCTATTACTTACATTTCAGCTGAGCTAGTGTCCTCTGCACTTGTATGCGTGCGCTCGAGGCCTGAGATTGCATTTTCCTTCCTGTCTTTTTCATTTTGTACACCCCTGACCTCTGACCTTTGGTGTAGAGCTTTGGTGCAGTTATAACTTTAGCACCTACTGAAATTCAGGTGCATATCAATAGAGTTCATCCAGTGATGCCTGGCCTTGGCCTATTTGTTGTGTTCAGCTCCTTCCTGCTGTAGCCCTTGGAAGTGAACCTGTCGTGCCCTTCTGTTACAACAGTGAGCCTGTTGTGCCCCTCTGTTGTGCTTCTGGCCCAGGGAGCCTAGAAGTTCTCCCTCACAGTCACTGGCCCCAGCTGCGCTGAATCGGGGCTCCTGAAAGAATCTCAAATGTCTCACTCAGCAGGCTTGGGGGGGTGCTCTGGACAGTTGCAGGGGTCCCAGGGGCGCAGTAATGAGTCTTACTCTTGTGCATGGCTGTTTTTTGTCTGGAATGGTTCCGCCATCGGCGGAGGGAAGCCGGAAGCTCTCCCACACACTTGCTGGGCTGGGCTGTTCTGGATCATGGTTCCTGAGAGAATTTCAGAAGTTCTCATTTGTTCGGCATGCTTGCGGGTGAAGACTCTGGAGGGTTGCAGGTGTTCCGGGGGCACAGTAGAGAGTCTTATGGGGGTGCCTGAGTTTTGGTCTGAGAGTTTTGATTTAGTGTTAAGGTTAAGGTTTGTGTTAGTGTTATGGTTAGGATAGTGTTAGGTTTAGTATTTGTGTTGTGTTTAGGGCTAGAGTTAGGATAGAGTTGGGTTTAGGGTTAGGAATTAGGGCTAAGGTTAAGATTAGGGTTAGACATGAAGTTTAATCTTAGAGTTAGGGTGAGGGTTGTGGTTAGAATTGTGTTAGGGTTAGTGTTTGTGTTAGATTTAGTATTAAGGATAGGATAGAGTTAGGATTAGGTTTATAGTTAGGATATAAAGTTAGAGTTAGGGTTAGGGTTAGGGTTAAATAAAGTTAGGGTTAGGGTTAGGGTCACCGTCAGGGTTAGGGTTAGGTTTAGGATTTAGGAGAAGCTTTAGGGTCACGTTTAGTGTTAGGTTTTGGATTAGGTTTAGGATTTAGGGTTAGGCTTAGCGTTAGGTTTAGGGTTAGGGTTTGCTTTAGGATAGTGTTATCCTTAGTGTTAGGGTTAGGGTTAGGGCTAGGTTTAGGGATAGAATTGTGTAAGACAGGGTTAGTGTTAGTATAAAACAGGGTTACAGTGAGGGTTAGGGTATAGGTGTTAGGGTTAGGGTTAGTGTTAGCGATAGAAAGTGTTCAGTTTTCGGTTAGAATTATTGTTAGATAGGATAAGGTTAAGGGTTAGGAGTTAGAGTTAGTGTTTGTGTCAGGATTTAGGGTTCATATTAGGGTTATGGTTAGGATTAGGGTAGGGTTAGGGTTACAGTTATGATTTAGGGTTAGAGTTAGGTTTAGGGTTAGGTTTATATTTAGGATGGAGTTAGGGTTAAGGTTATGCTTTAGTGTTAGGGTTAGTATTAGATATAATAAGGGTTATTTTTGGCATTAGAGTTACTATTAAGTTTAGAGTAAGGATTTATTGTCAGTGTTGGGGTTGAGTTAGGTTTAGGACAGAGTTAGGAATAGGGTTCAGTTTAGGGCTATGGTTTGTGGTTAGGGTTAGGGTTGGATACAGTTAGCATTGCAGTAAGGGTTAGCATTAGGATTTAGTGTTAGGGTTATCATTTGTTAGGATTTGAGTTAAGGTAGTATTAGCGTTAGTGCTAGGGTTAGGGTTAGGATTTAGGTTGGGATAGAGGTTGGCTTAGGTTTAGGGTTAGGATCATTTTAGTGTGAGTGTTAGGGTTATGGTTAGTTTAGGATAGAGGTTGGGTTAGGGCTAGGTTTAGGATGGTGTTAAGGTTAGGGTTAGAATAGTTTTAGGGTTAGTGTTAGGTTTAGGGTAGGGTAAGGGTTGGGATTAGGAGAGGGTTAGAGTTATAGTTACGATTTACATTTAGAATTAGGATTAGAGTTAGGTTTAGGGTTAGGGTAGAGATAGAGTTAAGGTTAGATTTAGGGTTAGGGTTTAGTGTTAGTGTTAATGTTAGGCTTAGATACGATAAGGGTTATGGTTAGGGATTAGAGTTAATGATAGGGTTAGTGCAAGGATAGGGTTACTTTAGGGCTAGAGTTGGTGTTAAGATTTAGGGTTAGTGTTAGGGTTAAATTTAGGATAGGGTTACTGTTAGGGTTAAGGTTAAGATTGAGGTTTAGGATTTGTGTTAGTGTTGGGTTTAGTGTTTCATTTGGGTTTAGGTTTAGGGTTATGGTTAGTGTTAGAGTTGGGGTTAAGGTTAGGATTGAGTTAGTTTTAGGGTTAGGTTGAGGATTTATGGGTAGGGTTTTTGTTAATTTTAGGCTTAGCATTCGGGTTAAGGTTAATGTTAGCATTAGACTTAGGGTTAGTGTTAGGGTTAGGTTTGGGTTAGGGTTAAGTTAAAAAAGAAAACAAAAGGAAACAGAAATCTTCGAGCAGAAAATATTACATGTACTTAGCACACTGATGGCTTACAACGTGTTACCATCTCACTTCCTTTAGGGATGAGTGGGAAAGATAGCAGCCTCACACATTTCTCTGCACAGCAAGCTCAAAAAGCCCAAACTTCAGAGATACTTTATGCTAGAAGACTGCATACGTTGTTGTTGTTGGAATAGTGGGGCTCTGTGAATTACTTTGGTTTCCAAAGTAAAGTTTTTCCTGGAGATCTGTGCTTCACTGTATGTGGGAAAAGGCATTTAAACTCTGTGCTTCCCAAAGTAGGTGGAGTTTAGCTAGTCCTTCACCATTAAGGACTCACTCTTAGAAACACAAGTCATCAAGCAGAAACAATTAGCTCTCCGTAGACATCTGGAGGCTTAAAACTTGTTAGTGCCTTTGTTCCCATAGGAATAAATGGGACAGAGGACGGCTTTCTCCACTTTCTCTGCATGATGTTTTGGAAAGTCATAAACTTCACGCAAGCTTTTTTAAGGAGACTGAATGAGTTGCCACTCTTGGCCTAGTGAGGCTTTGGGAATTACTTAGGTTTCCAAAATGACATTTTAGGCAGTGTTCATGTTTCATTGTATGCAGGAATAGGCATTGGAGTGCCCTTCTTGCCAAAGAAGTTGGAGCTTAGGTGACTCTTCTCTGTTAAGAACTCACTCTTAGAAGCACAAATAATCAGGTTCTGGTTAGGGTTTGGGTTATGGTATATGGGTAGCTGTAGGGTTAGCATTAGGGGTACAGACAGAAAGGTTTAGGTTTAGGGTTTAGGGGTAGGATGAGCATTGGGGGTTCAGATAAAATGGGTTACGATTAGGGTTTAGGGTTAGGGTTAGGTTAGGTAGGATAAGGTTAAGGTTTAGGAGTTAAAGTTAGAGTTAGTGTAAGGATTTAGGGTTAGGATTAATATAGAGTGAGGGTTAGGGTTCAGTTTAGGGTTAGGTTTACATTAATTATAGAGTTAGGGTTAGGGTTAAGGTTAGGTGTAGGTTTAGGATTTAGTGTTAGTGTTACAGTTAGTGTTAAGGTTAGGGTTAGGATAATGTTAGGGTTAATATTAGTGTTACACTTAAGGCTAGGGTTAGGATAGAGTTAGGGTTAGGGTTAGAAGTTATGTTTAGAGTTAGGGTTAGGGTTAGGGTTAGGATTTTGTTATTGTTAGTATTAGTGTTAGGTTTAGGACATAATATTATGGTTACTATTAGGATTAAGAGTTAGAGTTAGGTTCAGGTTTAGGGTTAGGGTTAAGATTTATTGTTATGGTTAGGGTTAGTGTTAGGAATAGGTTTAGCATAGTGTTAAGTTTAGTGCTTTTGTTATGGTTAGGGCAAGGGTCACGATAGATTTAGGGTTAGGGTTAGGATTTAGGCTTAGAGTTAGGGTTAGGGTGAGTGTGAGGGTTAGGATCATGTTAGTGTTAATGTTAGTGTTAGGTTTCTGGTTAGGGTTAGGATAGAGTTAGGATTAGGGCTACGGTTAGGATTTTGAATTAGAGTTAGGGTTATGGTTAGGGTTAGGGATAGGTTTAGGTTTAGGATTTAGAGTTATAGTTAGTGTTAGCATTAGGGTTATGTTTAGGGTTAAGGTTTAGTGTTAGAGTTATGGTTAGTTTTAAGATTTAGGGTTAGTTTTAGTGCTAGGTTTAGGCTTAGGGTTAGGGCAGGGATAGTGTTAGGTTTAGGGTTAGGCTTAGGATTTAGAGTTCGAGTTAAGGTTAGGGTTAGGGTTATGATAGAGTTTGGATTAGGGTTAGGGTTAGAGTTAGGGTTTGGTGTTAGGGTTAGGGTTAGTGTTATATATGATAAGGGTTATGGTTAGGGGTTATATTTAGTGTTAGGGTTAGTATAAGGATTTAGCATTATGTTTAGTGTCTAGTGTTCAGGTTAGGGCAGGCTTAGGGTTCAGGTTCATGTTAAGCTTGATGGATTAGTGTTAGGGTTTGCATTAGCATTAGGGTTAGAAAGGGTTAGGAAGATGGGGTTGGGGTTTAGAGTTAGATAGATAAGGGTTTGGGTTAGGGATTAGAGATAGTGTTAGGTTTCGTGTAATGTTTTAGGGTTAGTGTTAGTGTTAGTGTTTGTTAGGGTTAGGATTAAGATAGTATGAAGGTGCCTAAGGGCTCTTCAGTGTTGTGGGTAGGTGCTCTCCCTGGAGGCTGCCCTGTGTTAGATCTTATACTATGCCAGTTCTGGCCTTTCTTAAGGTGGTCTCTGAGCAGTGCAAATTCAAGCACATAGAAGCATTCTGATTCATGGTGCATCTCTAGATGGTCCTCTCCATGCAGTGATGCTGCAACTGTGGCCATGGATGCTATCACTGGAATCCTGAGGATTATGGACTCCTTTAGTGTATGTGGGGGAGCTTCCCACTGCAGTGCTCTGGCCTTCACAAGCTGGCCCAAGCATGGTTTGCCCCAGGAGCTAAGAGCCTTCTTGGAGGCCTGATGCTTTCCCAAGGGGCTCATGTATTCAAAGAGCCCCCTCGCTCTTGGTTATCATCTGCCTTCTGTGTTTGTCTGTGCCTGTGAAGGAGGTGAAGTTGATTATTTGGTTCCACTTTATACAGACTATGGATATTTTATTCTAAACTAAGCATAATACATACATGGAAGAATTATAAGACAGATGGAGGCCGACAGGACTTCACAGACCAGGCTTCAGATCTGCATGCAACCAAGTGCTATTCCTCCCTGTGCATCTTGTGTGCACATCCACAGCTCTCGGGGTCATGAGAACAGAGCGTTCCAGTGCTGTGGCACTCTCCAGGGTCATCGCACTTGTGTCTCCTTTCTTTTCCCAACATTTTCTTACCTTTCCCCTTGTCAGAAGGCCATTTTATGGATGTATTTTAATAAAAGGACACCTTAATGTATTTCTTATTGGGAAGTAAATTCAGAGGCCCCTTCCCTCTGAGCTACATTCCTGGCCCTCTTTTCCATTCTTATTCTGTTCCCCATTACCTTTTTTAATTTTAAGAGAGGGTCTTGATAAATTGCTCTTTGGGATTACCCTGCCTCAGCTTCTCTCAGTGCTGGGAGTACTAGTGAGCACCACCTGGCGAGCTTCCCATGCCTTTCTTATAGGACAGCTTAGTATGCTACCAGCCCCAATACAAGCTACTGACTCTGGAGTCTTGCAATCACACTGTCCACTTGAGATCACTGTTTTTATATCTTGCTCCAGTCTGGAAGTCCCCTGGGCAGATTTCTGAGTGTCTGAAAACTGCATTTCCTATACTGCAAATATTATTAGGTGAAGTCTCTTAGTGTTTAATTTTTTTTTCCATCTCATTTTCTCCTAAGGGCCTGCACTTACAGAAACTATACAGCAGGATGCAAGCTAATGGAGATGTTTCATCAGCGTATTACCTGAGCTACTGCAGTCGATGATCATTGGCTTGCGCTGTATCATCAGAGCACCTCATTTAATACCCAGGGGCACAGTGGAACCTCAGCGGAGTGGAGGTCCTGGAGTCTTCAGAACTCCAGCTGGGATCCACCCATTCTGGACAACAAGCATGGAACACATTGGAACTCCTAGGCCTGATAGCCACGTGCTACTGGAGAAAAGATGTCACCAATTCCATCTGGCTCAAATGTGCTCTAATAACAGCCAGAATGACAGAGAATTGCCAGAGTCCTCAGGGGACTGGGTGTGATTGTGTCAGGTTTACTTGGTGGCCTCAGTGTCTATGGTCAAACCTGAAACCCAGTCAGTAAACAAGTTCCTGCCAGTATCACACACATCACATGCACACACGCACGCATGCACACACACACACACACACACACACACACACACACTACAAGGGGAGATTGTATAACTATGTACTACATAAAATGTAGACTATTTCTCAGGCACACACATCACCACATGGTCACTACCCATGCTTTTGATGGCTGAATACTATTCCTGTGCAGAGATCTTTTCCTACCCATTCATTTGTTAGTAGATATTTATAGTGCTTCCATATTGGGCTGTGTCCAAGTCTATGGGTCAGATAGGTTTTCAGTTCTTGGATATATCCTGAGGAGAGGATTGTTGAGGCCTATTGTAGTGGAACCTATTGATATAATGTTTTAAAGAACAACCAAGCTTTTTTTTCTTAATTCTTTTTTACCAAAATGGTGCCAAAGGCAAAGAAGGAAGCCCCTGCTCTTCCCAAAGCTGAAGCCAAAGCAAAAGTTTTGAAGGTCAAGAAGGCCATGCTGAAAGGCATCCACAGCCACAAAAAGAACAAGGGAAGAATGTTGCCCACCTTCCGCTGACCCTAGACATTGTGGCTCCAGAGGCAGCCTAAATACCCTGGGAAAATTGCCCCTAGGAGAAACAAACTTGACCACTATGTCATCATCAAGTCCCCCTGGCCACAGAGCCAGCCATGAAAAAGATTGAGGACAACAATTCACTCATGTTCATTGTGGATGTCAAAGCCAATAAGCAGCAAATCAAACAAGCTGTAAAGAAACTGTATAACATTGATGTTGCCAAGGTCAACACCCTAATTAGGCCTAATGGAGAGAAGAAGTTGTATGTTTGACTGGCTCCTGATTATGATGCATTGGATGTTGCCAACAAAATTGGGATCATCTAATCTGAGTCTAGCTGGCTAATTCTAAATGTATACTTTTTTCTCAGTTAAAAAAAAGAACGGCCAATTTGTCTTCCACAGTAGCGGCAGCACTTTGTATTTCCCACTGGCAAGGTGTGAAGATTCCAGTTGTTCACAGATCGGCCACTACTTGTTCTCTAATTTGTTTCAGATTTGTTTTTGATGGTGACCCAAGAGGTGTGAAATTTTGTTTCACCGAGCTTGTTCATCTGTGTTGTTCATTTGCACTACTAGAGAGTGAAACCAGGGACTTTTCACTGCACAGCAGTCCCTAGTCTAGCCCTCTTTTCTGTATTATATTTTGAGATAGGGCTTCTCTAAGTCACAGTGGTAATGGGATGGGCTTGAAGGAACCATCTTCCCCCTCAGCCTTGTAAAGTGCTGGGAGCAGCCGAGTGCTACCACTCCTGAACGTCCCTGGGCTTATGGTTTGCATTTTGCTGATGGCTAACACTGATAGCCAGGTAATACTAGCTATTTGTAAACATGCTTGTATTCATTTGGAAGAAATTTTTTTTCATTTAAAAATTGGATTGTGTGCCTTGTAATTATTGGGCTGTAGAAATTCTTCACACATTCTGGATATACTAGTCTCATCTGATTTGCAGTTATTTTTGCTTGGCCTGGGGGATGTATGGCACTTCCATGCTCATATATTTGGATGCACAAAGGTTTTTAAGAGGTTCTTTCTCTCTCCCTCTCTCTTTCTTTCTCTTTTTCTTTGTATTTCCCTTTTTTGTGAAGCAGTTATTAAACTCGGGTTTGCACTTACCAAGAAGGGACTATATCACTACTTCCCTGACCCAGAGTTTTAAATTTCAATCAAGAGTTGTTTATCCATTTGTTGATTTGTCTATGATATTGGTATCATGCCCAAGAAGACCATGAAGATGTGTGAGGTATGGTACAAACATATTAGGAATATTTAATGAAAAAATTATTATAGTGAAAGTCACATTGCCATTAATCCCCCTTAAGCTGCTTCCTGTTCTTCTAATAAATGCATCTCATTATCCTTGTCACTTATTTTTTCTTCTTATATATTTTTTCTCTTTTCTATTTTTTTTTTTCAGTATAGGATCTAGCTATGTGTTCAGGCTGGCCTTGAACTAACTTCATTATAGCCCAGGCTGGCATTGGTCCTCCTGACTCAATTTCCCAAGAGATGGGCCACTATGCCCAGTCTGTTCTCATCACTTTTTGAAGCAGTTCTGGAAGACATCTTCCATGAATTTCTGCTGTGATGGCTACCTTAGTGTGCTGAATCAATTCAAAATTCTTACTTTTCAAGAGGCTTAGCATTATAAGGTACTCTACAGTGTTGCCAAGAGAGTGTAGGAAAGAAAACATGCCTAAGAATACTAAAAGAAATAATTTGCATGGTCCTTTCTTCATAGGGAACTTAAGAAGGAATTAGCACACTTGCCATCATGTGTCCAGGTGTCTCCCCAAAATCTCATGCAGTCGTGGGGCAGCTTCTAGAGTTTGTGATCTACCAATACTGGATTATGGGAATGAGGGTTACACTGCTCGGGGATGGACAGCCTGAGACAACAGAAGGAAATGAGAGAGGCCTGCTAGCTGCCCCAGATGCTCCTTCCTTTACTCCTTGCTGCTTTCCACAGCCATGAATGATGCCCTCTTCCATGTACCATTCTGTCTTGGAGACATCTTTGGTATGGGCTGAAATTTCCACTAACTGTGAGCTAAATAAACCTTTCTTTCCTTTATTTTGGGTGTTGGGTATTTTGTTCCAGCAATGAGAAATTAACTGAGACATTACCAAAATAAACAAATATTTTGTCTAATTGCATTTGCCAAATTTTCGCTCAGAGAAATATGAAGGATATGACAGATGAATATCATGAATATATACGGAGTTTACTCAACAGCGATGGTTGTAGTAATGAATACTGGGGTCATGGCTGAGAGTGTAGTCAGTGCTGGAGGACCTGTCTGGTAAGCACATGTGTAGGGTTTAATCCCTATTACTATGCAAGCAAAGAGTTAAAGACAAAAGTAAAAAGGAAAGAATGAAGGAAGGATGGAAGGAATGAAAGAAGGAAGCATCAAAAATATTGGGTATAAATTCATGTTCATGAATTAGAAAATGTTTAAATAATTTATATTCCTTCAAAACACAAGATAATATGCAATTGTGTGTAAAGTTGATGCTGATGTGATAACAGCAATGCTAGGATCATTACCATGGGTGCTGATGATGCCGATGGCACTGACAGAGCTTTGCCTGTGAACAGGGAGGCCTTGGATCCACCATTTGACCTGTGGCTCATGCTTTTCCTTGGCACAGGCCATACAGAAAGCTCTCCTCCTGGCTCCCTGTACCACGTGGAAATAGAAGCAGGGAACCTCTAGTGACACATCCAAAGTCTCTCAAAGGCCCAGGGGTTCTCACGCCAACCTTGGCTTCATTGTAGAAGAGTATAAGGTCACCTTGTTCCTTTTGCTAGGAATTCTCAGCTACTCTGAGGTGTGTACCCTCATGTCCTGGTTTGTGTCTAGTTGTCATCCCAAAGCCCTCATGAAAGATGGGGCACACTTGGCTAGAGGAGCAACAAGTGGCTTGAAGTGGCAGGGCCAGAGGAACAGGGCAGGGCCCAAGGGGCTGGGCCAGAAAGGTGCAAACCCTTACACTGGCTAGCCTGTGCTTTTTCAGAGATGTGGAGAAGGTCACTCTCCTCTTGAAACCTTCAGTAACCATGAGCTAAACAAACCTTTCTTTCTCTCATTTTGAGTGTTGGGTTCTTGTCCCAGGAATAAGAGCAGAGTAATTAATATACCTCACACACCAGCTTCAGGGATAGTGAGGTCTCTCTTGCCTGTAGGATTAGTGTATGTTCTTCAGCTGCCAAGCTGTGTATTTGCAGATAATATAAATATTAGGAATGCTTTTGAAATGTCTGTAATGAACTTTTCAGGATTTTTGCAGAAATATTTCCTCTGACTTATGCAGAGCAGCAACAAAGATTTGCAAGGCACTGGGTATGAACCAATGAAGGCCCAAATGGAATAGTTCTGAGGCAAGCATCTCTCTGGCTAGAATGGATGCACCAATCCCTGGTTGTCTGTGTACCAGCAGGCCAAGAGGTGATGCCAAAGGTCTGGTGCTGTGTGGCACAAGCACTATGTATTATCCATACCCCCTACCCTACAGTCCCACTGTGCTGGATCCAGACGCTGGGATAGGAGGCAGTAGCATAGAGGCTAGGGGTGGTGAGGATGTACAGTGTAGGGACCAGACCTGAGTCATCACTCAGGTGAGGACTCCACACAGAGAACACCCAACCCAATACCTTCCCCTCTAAACCTCTTGATCCAACATCATCGATTCCTACTTCTTTGCCATGTTGCACTGGCCTGGCTCAGTGCTTTGCCCCTCTGGCCCTGCTACCCAGGCACCAGAGGAGACACAGACTGCTTGTATCAAGACAAGCCAGCCTGCCCACCTTCAAGACCTCAGAGGTGGGCTTCAGGGCATACCTGTCTTGGACTTGCTCACCGTGTACCAGCTCCCCTCCAGCAAGGTCCAGCTTCTGGCAAGTGCCCCATAGTGACAGTTGGGGGAGGAATTCCCCTGCAGGATTCTGAGGGAGATCAAGAACTTGAGCCAACTTTAGGCATTGAACTTTTAGTGCTTGATGTGTCATTAGAGTCATTCTAATCATGGGAAGTGTGAAAAGTTTTGCAAATGCTACATGCACTGGGATATGTATTCTGAGAGCTAATTTAGAAGCAGTTATTAGTCTGGAGTCGGCAAAGTCTACAGAGCATCAGATGGAATGCAGAGACCTCCCAAGCCTATAAGTACTAGTGGCTGGGCCTGTGGGACTCTGCAGAAAGAGAGCAAGCTAAACCCAGAAAGCAAAAAAGAGGAGCCAAAGTCAGTAAGATTGGATGGGACTGGGAATATAGCTCAGTGGCACAGCACTGAGCTGGTACACGGTGAGCAAGTCCAGCACCACAAAGTCCTGAATTCAATTCCAGGATTAAAAAAAGAAAAACTAAAACTGTGTGGAATTCAAGGGATCAATGAACAGACAGATCCAGACACATGGACACAGGTCCATATGGGAGCAGAAGTGAGGGGAGCAGGAATGGGGCAGGTGTCAAAAATGTGGTACAGTGTGTCCAAGTAAGTGAGTTCCACTTTCCTCATGGAGTTAGATGGGGAGAGAAAGGGGAGTGCTCTAAGGGGCCAGGTGTGCACAAGATGTGTGGTCCTGGGCAAGCCTCTATGGCTCCAGAGAGTTGTCTCAGGTGACAGAGCCATGAAAGAAGCATACTAAAAGAACTGAACAGGTATCAGCTGTCTGTTCTTGCAGTTCTAAGTCAGGGAGAAGGGCCACTGCGTTGTTTGCATTCAACAAAGGCACAATGCAGTTCCTGAAGAGAAGAAGAGGAACAAATGCTGGGACCAGAGGCTTCTCCCCTCCTCCTGGATTATCTGGTGGCACACAGCCAGGCGGTCACTCCAGCCAGTATTCCCTGGAACCTATCCACTAGGTCATTAAAGAGAACACTCAAAGTTATGGGAAGCCTTGAAGCGATTTGGCAGCTTAGCTGCTCACCACAAGCAACTAAGTAGGCCTGGGTCATGCCCAGCGAGCCTTTCCCTCAAATTTCCTCTCTCCTGTCCTAAACAACCCAGCTGGGCCTAGGAAATGCACGTGGTGTCAGCAAGAGCCAGGGAAGAGGCCTGTCCCCGAGTTGGAAAGGCACCATGGAGTGGTAAGCATCCTACCTCCCAGTCAAACTAAGAGCTCACAAAGATCCCTGCAGCTTCTGGCAAAGAGCAGTTGCAGAAATCTGAGTTACTCTCTCCTGCCTGAAGCTGCCTTCCTCGGCCCTTACCCCCAAGAAAAAACATTTGACAGGACACTTGAGCCCACAGTCTTCTGTCTGTTCTCTCACAGTAGGAATGAGGCAGCCAGGAAGATCAGCCCCTGAGAGAAGAGAATCCAACAGGGTAAGTCCTTGCAGTGGCAGGGCTCGCTGCCTGCCACACTTCCCACATCAGCATTAGGAAGGAACCCTAGGATAGCTGCTTCGGGGACTTGAAGCTGAGGGTCCCTAGAGACCAAGGTAGAGAGAGTTTCCAGGACAAGCTCTGGTGGCAGGAGAGATGACTAGAGAGAAAACACAGAAACACGCAGTTACCACTGCTCCCAGGGGAGAATGAATAGCATTTATTGGTGAAAAGGAGG
>PVKA01024924.1:0-33598 GCA_004027165.1 Ctenomys sociabilis
ATAATTATTGAATCTTTGATATAATTCAGCTATATAAAAACCTGTAAATATAATATCATGTATGCACCTTGTACAATACCAAAACGTTATGAAAACAGTTTGCAATGTATTGTTTCATCGACTCTGTATGGTTATGGTGTTTTGAAACTGTCTGATTGACATTTGTATTTCAATAAAATAAAAATAAATGGAAAAAAAAAAAAAAAACCTCCCACTCCATCAGTCATGAAGCACAGGACACTGTAGTTTAATGGTAATCCTTCCATGGGAATGATGTGGTTGTTTTCTTTTAACCTTGAAAAAGATATAGAAAGCCAGGTAATTATTCTTGTTCAAATATCCAAAGGGACCCAAAGATTTCATAGACACAAGCACCCCCTTTTTGGCCAAAAACTGACTCACAGTGCTTTAGCTTTCCTGGTGTTTGAGAAGCCAGATGTCACTGTTGGGTGGCAGAAGAGGTCCCCTGGGGTGCACAACGCACCTTCAGGAATTGTAGCATTCTGTCACATACAGGAGAACAAGCAGCTTCCAAGGATGGAAGAGAAGACGGTATGATACACAACAGACATGACTGAGGAAGGCCAGCACAGGCAACTAAGAAGAGAGTTCCGGTTACAGTGGAAACTCCCAGGGGCCAGGTGGGTTGTCAGCTGAGGATGGCACTTCTGCCTGCCACACAACTCAAGGAACAGGAAGTCAGCAACTCTCCTGTCACCCTCTAGAAGTTGGTGAGCTGCAGGACCTCCCTGCCTCAGCAACAATGGCTTGCTCTTTTCTTTCTCTGCATGAGAAACAGCTTTTAAATTATCAACCTAACATAATCCATTCATGTACCCTATGTTTTCACCATTCAAAATGGCCATGTTATGATTATAATTACACATGACATATTTTCCTACTAATCATGGTTTCCAACTTCAGTAATCACAGGAATAAATAAGTTTTATTACAATAAAATGTGCCTACCCATCATACTCTCATGTGGTCATTTTTAGTAGAATACACTACAAGCTATCAGTTTGTAACATTAAATAATAATTATATAACTCCATATATCTTTAAAAATTCTGTAACAAAAAGTTACAAATTTTCAAGTTTGTTATATAGTAATAAAATTATATGAATAATTTAATAATCGAGACTTCTACTGCAAAGGAATTATAGATATCAATGTACACTTTTGGCTCACTAAAATGATGTACTTGAATAGTACATATTTTTTCAAAATACAAGTATTATATACTTGTATTCAAAATACAAACCAGGAAAGAAAAAGTTGGCTTCTCAAATCCTACAAAATAGAAAACTATAATCCATGAATTAATTTGAAAACATACCCACAACCTGCTGACAGTGATTGCTACTGCATCTCTGAATATATATTTTATTTTATTTTTTTCTAAGCCAAATTGTATCCAGCTTTATTAAAGATACTTTTCATAAACAATCGTGGCATTTCAGGCAAGAGACGGGCACACAATCATCAACAATATACAACAACTTTGAAATTCCATCTCTGTTTGCCTCTTTGACTGGTGCTTCAGGAAAGGAGATTGGGTGATGGGAGGTAGCTTTTATATACACTGAATACCTATTATTGTGCACTGCACTTCAAAATGATTTAGTGCATACATATATTTTGGAATGTAGATTTAAAGCTCATATTAATTCCTTTTTTTTTCTAAGGCACATATACAAGAAAACATCCCATCACCTTGTGCTTTATAACAGATGATTTTCTGAAAGGTCACACGTGAATTAATTCATGGTGAATGTACTGGAGATGCTCATGAGTAATCTTTGCACTAAATCATTTTGAAGTGCAGTGCACAATAATAGCTTTTCAATGTATATAAACTACCTCCCTTCACTCCCTCTCCTTTCCTGGAACACCAGTCAAAGAAGCAAACAGAGCTTAACTAAAGACATGGGGCTGGAACAGGGTGAATTAGGATAACAAGGGGGCCTGCATTTGATTCATCAGATGAGAATTCCACTGGAGTTACAGATATAGAAAATTATGCCCTACCCAAAACCCAAAGAAGAAATTTCACTGTAATATGAAAAGATTATTTCTTTAAACATTTATTATCCTGTTTTTAATGATCAAGGTTTCAGCTTAGAAAAGTTTGGCTCAATTTGGATGAATAAAATAGGTTCTCCTCATGGTATTACAGGTGGCACAGACCAGAAGTTTCAGGGAAGGTCGTTGTGCCAAGCGTGCAGGCTGGTGCCTTCTGCAGAGCTGAGACGGCAAGGTCGGGAGACATGCACTCCATGCCTGTACAGTTGCTGGGTGTCAGTGCCAGCGTGACGACTGTTTTCTTCCCACATCTATGAGGTTGAATTGTCAAGTAACATCAACTCAAGAGGATATGGAAGAAGCTTTACTACCTCACTGAAGAGGAGGACCTGACACCTGGTGAGGTGTTCTCAAAGGTTCAAAACTGTTTAGATTATCCAGCCTGACACTGAATATCAGATTCTCTTCTTTCAAAAATCCTCACCTCTTTGGTTATTTAAAAAAAAATCAAGAAATGCATTCTAACTGAAGTTTAAAAAGCTGCTCAGCCGAAGTCTTTTGGGAAAGTTCCAGCTGTGTAAGGGGCCAGGGTGAGATCAAAAAGCAGGAAGAAATTTTCCTTCTGCACAAATAGGAAAAAAAAAAACCTGGCCAAATGTCTAAAAGTAATCAGCTACAATATCAAACATCTAATTCCCTGCATTGCGACTCTGCCTTCCTCTTTCTGCTGCATCCACACAGAGCCTGCATTTCATTTCATGAAACTATATTTCTTGCAATCCTAAAATTTCAAGCAAAAAAAGTATACTGATTTTTAAATATGGCAGGATTCATGTTCTAAACTTTTAAGTCCCTTATGTAAGACTCCATGGGGTTGGGGAGACAGCTCAGTGGAATAAGCATCCTCCAGGCAAGTGCAAGGTCTAGAGTTTGAAACCTGGTACTGCAGAAAAAAAAAAAAAAAACAAAAAAACTTCGGTAGCCTTATCTAAGACTCCAATTTCTGAACTAAGATGAATAAAACTTTAAAATTTATAGTCTTAGAATAGAAAATGGGTACTTGTTGATTTTGTATTGTTTTGTCTTCCAGGCACATTGCACTAAAGCAAATGAGACAGAGATTACTGGATTAACACCCTGATACTGAATATAGGCAGTCTCTTTTCTGAATGTGTGTAGCAAACGGAAAAGGAATAAGAATAGCTAAAATAATTTTATTTTTAAATATTTTTTCCTATATGGTAATCTCTCAACCTCTCCAACAAATTACTACAGGTTTACAAATGCATGCATACAGATTGCATACAGATAGCTCAATGGATTAAAGCACTGCACTCTCCACCCAGGCCTGCTCAGGCAGACACAGAGACCGGGGTTCAATTTCCAATAGGCTGTGAGATAGCGGCTGAGACCCAGCATGGTGATGCACACCTGTAATCCCAGCTCTTAGGAAGCTGAAAACAAGGGGGGTCACTATAAGTCCAATCTGTGTAGTGAGACCCTGTAGACCTTGTACTAAATAAAATAAAAAAGGATGCACAATACTTTTATCCACACCAATAAAATAAAAAATATCCCACGTCTGTTACTCCTTCAATATACTACCCAAAGCTCAATGGCCACGCTCTATAGAAAAGTCATGAGTTTATCTCCCCTTACATAATCATTCTATAATGGTCACAAATGAAAAAAATAGTATGCCAGGGTCATATTTGACTCTAAAGTCAAATATCAAGATCAAAGATGAGCTGAGATTTCCTTGAGAGCATGGGACAAGTTTAACAAACCTTGTTCCAATCATCTCTTCACCTCCACAACTTTCTCGCTGTGGCGAGCAATATTCCTCAGGAGCCAGAGCTTTTTATTTATGTGAGTCGCACCTTGTCACTTTCACCCTTACTAACAAGGACAAAAACTTTTAAATGTATGAAAAAGCCTATGCCTATATTTCACTTTCCCACAAAAATTATTGATCATTTTCATTAAATAAGACATTCAGTAAACAAAGAAAGCCACAGTGAACCTGAGACTGACTCAGCTACCTGAGTTGCAAAACTCAACTAACATTACTCCCTGCCTCCCAGATGCTCAAGTAATTCTGCAAATTCCTAAAGGGTGCACCTGGCTTCAGACTATTTAAGTATCTCTAATAGCATCGGGCATAATAATAATAAAGATAGCTGAATATCAATAAGTTTGCGAATTCCACTCTCTTAGTTCAAAGAACCATTGAGATCACAAGCTGCTCAAACTATGATAACAAGCACAAAAGAATACACAGCAAATTTACTGAAAAATATTACCTAAATATTAGATCACAAATAAAATACTGGTTTCCACTTCAATGCAGTTGAAGACAGTCAAATGCAAGTTGATCCAATTAAGCCAATTTCGGAAACACAACTACTTAAAAGCCGGAGCTGTATAACAAGTGATGAAGGCAATGTGGATTCAATCCAACTCCACTTTATTTGCTTAGATGCTATTTATTATGACTATATTTTATTATGTAGCAGTAAAAAATTACAAGGCGACATCCTGCTATTTTCCACTGGGAAAAATGATACAGCTGCTCTATTATGCCTCAGCATCAGCATCAGCATGCCAGGCTACCTTGCACTGTGCCTCTATAATGTGTCAAAGACATTGATGTTTATGTGTCTGAGGGTAAAGATAGTCAAATTATTGCCACTTCCATATTCTGTAAGTTTATCCTCTCATAGGAACCCAGAGCCTCTGCAGTGGCCCTAGTGTCCCTCTGTCTCTCTCTCACATACATGGGGAGAAAAGTTCCTTTAGCCATATTTATATTTATCTTGCCATAAAACTACACAGAAGGGACCAGGGAGAAGGCTCAGTGGAATAAGTGCTTCCCTGGCAAGCTCAAGGGCCTGAGTTCAATCCCTGGTTCAGAAAAAAAAAAAAAAAAAAAAAAAAAAAAAAAAAAAAAAAAAAAAAAAAAAAAAACTACCCAGAAGATAGGATGTATCATTTCTTGAGTAATCACACTATAATTATTAGACTACATAAAGCATATAAAATAAAAACATAATATTAATAAAATACACATCCAGCATGTGGTCTGGACCAAGCAGCAGGACCACAAGTGCTAATTCTCACACCAGCACCATGATGTTTAATGAGTTAAACTCTGTAGCTCAGTTCATTTATAAAATAAATACTAAATGCTATCATAAGTAGTCATGGAGAGGATCAAATGAAGTAGCCCATCTAAAACACACAGAACTATATCTAGTACCCAACATTTTATTTACCAAGGCCCTAAATACTACAATTGATTTTACTTGTAACTCAGAATAATGAAAATTTCCCCATTTAAAACATCAAGAATCTTCCGCACAGAGAAGTTAAAACTTTATCCACATGAGAAAAATCACTAAGCAGGAGAGTCACAAATCAACATATATGTAGACGTACACAACATTTAAAACACATACATAAATATCATGGCTACATGACATTTGGCATTGTAACCTACATGGTGGCAGTGTTAGCCATTTCAAGAGCCTCTGAGCACCAGCAGCAGATACCAACCGTGAGAGTAGACAGAGTAAACATGTGAAATGGGAAACTGAAACAATACTGGCTTTCTACTCCACTGACTTGAACCCTAGAAACACAAAATTTACAACTTAAATGGCAAATTTCACTCCTGGCAGTAGAAGCATTTAGGCTTCTGTGGAGGTACCACAAAAATCTTCTTCAAAACTAACTTTCAGACAAATGCTACCCAGACCGATAAATTATTTAGAGAAGCTGCCAAATTAGTATCTCAGGCCACTCAATAGAGTGCCAAGAGAAATATTTCAAATTCTGCTAGACAGCTGTATTGATAACACAGAATTTAAACCCAGGGAAGAGGCAGTTAAGGGCTATTCATGGGGCAATGGTGTCAATATACTGCACTCTGAGTCAACATAGAGGAAGGCAAGCTTTTCATTGGCCAACAGCTAGACAAACCTTGGTAAGATATACATTAGCATTAAGCATGCAGATAATGACAACTGATCAAGGAGTAATTTAATCAGTTATTTTTTGCAGCTATTATTTTTTCACATATACACTTGTATTGTGAATATAAAACAAAACAAAAAAACCAAATCATTCCTCACTGAATTTTGTAAGTCCTCTGTTTCTATATGCCCTTCTTCAAATTTATGGCAACATGTGAACTTCACAAAACAGAGACAGTGTGATGGTATTTGTATATTTCAAATATCTATCCCTAGTTTAAACTGACAAGAGCCTATGCATGTCTTCTATATCTCTTATTTTCTGCCAATTCAAACAACTGTTTGCAATGTATTGTTCTAAAATACTTGTTGCTGTGAAATACAAGTCAATTCATAATAAAATCAGTGAACTTAATTCTGTGCTAGACACTGCTTCAGACCCTTTGCATACAGTGACTCAGCCTGGCTTTGCAACATTATGAGGGAGGACAGGATCATTTCTTTCCTGATTTTAAGATCAGTAGTAGAAGACTAAAAATTAAGTTAGAAGCAGTAGGTTCTGAATCCTCCCTCTTATTCTACTTTGATTTACAGCAGACTCCTGAAATTCACAGGGGTAACATTCCTGCAGCACCCATGAATTGAGAAAAACCCCAAATTTCAGGTATGGTCAGAAACATGCCAATAAATACATATTTTCATAGTTTAAATTCTAACTATGCTATGTCCCTCACAGTTATGCAATTCAATTGAAGAAAATATTGAAGACTTAGAAAGTACAGGGCATTTTGGCATTTTAGGGATCTTGGGGCTTTAACAAGAACAAAACCAGGAACGCTGGAGCTAGGGACAGGCAGTACAACAATCTATTAGGTGGCTTGAACGCAGGTGCATCTGCAATGGGCTACAGGGCAGCAGCCAATCAGCAGCAAGGAGAACTGAAGCACACTCTGGGATTGGCTCTGTGGACTTTCCTCCCACCAAAGATTGCAGCTTCTACAAAATTATGGAGGCTTTCACAAATAATTATTCATTAGGCTCCAAGGAAAAAAAAAATCTGTGAAAGACTGAGGCCACAAACTGAACCATGACCTTGTGGGGGTACACTCATGATTTTTATTTCACAGCTTACGTCTAAAGTAGATAGCTCAAGAAGGACATTCTTAGCAAAATAAAGCTACTCTTTCTTTTCAAAACATGTTGCTGACATTCTGCGACTATTTACACTGAAGATTAGCTACAGGCAGGCCAATGCAAATCATCTCAATTATTATATAGTTTTATTATATGACAAGTAAGTGCTCAATAAATATCCGAGGGATAAAAAAGCCCACTACAATATCTTGCACTCAGCAGCTTTTATGTTTGATGGTTTCTGGTTTTCTTTTCTTTTGTTGTATGGGGGTATGAACCCAGGAGCCCCCTACTACTATTGTATATTTTTTTCATCGTGATCACAAAACCTTGCTAAATGATCAGCTACTAAAACTTGCCATTCTGCCCCAAGCGCCCAAGCAGCTGGGGCTCAGGTGGTGCCAAGCACTGATTTTCATACATTTTACATATTGGGCCAAAGACCATTCCCCAACTTTTTATGGAATGTGTTTGGTAGTTATGGAAACTACTTGCTCAAGGCCTCTGTCATACCCTGAAGGCCACTACTCCTATTAACCTGCTGATTTTAAGGCTGAATAATATTAATTTCTATAGGAATTGCTTACATATCATCTTTACAAAGAATATACATCTTCTATCGTGCTCCTGTTTCTAACAACTGCTACTTTTATGCTGGTTTAAGTGTTATAAACTATAATCAAAGTAATGTTAGGAATATGTAAAATTCTTAAGATTGCAGCATTGGGCCAGAAATGTAGCTCAGTGCCACAGGCACCTGTTTGGCAAGTGCAAGGTCCTAAGTTTTATTCCCAATACAAAAAAAAAAAAGAACTTGAGCGTATGAGACTGGGCATGGTGGCACACACCTGTAATCCCAATGCTTGGGAGGCTGAAAACAAGAGTCTGATCTAGGTGGTGAGACCCTGTAGACCCTGTACTAAATACATTAAAAAAGGAAAGATCACAGTGTGAAACCATCTAGCTCTCCTATGCATCTCATGGATGTTTTCTTAGATTTCTCTTGGGAATCCTTGGCACATCCTACCCCTCATAGATTTAGATGATTGAAAGCAATAATCTCACTCCTGTGACAGTCCCTACTGGAAAGACACCAGAAGCTGGCAATTTAGGAACCTTTACCCCCACTGCAATGTAAGTGAGGTATTTCATCACGTGAAAGTCCAAATATAAATAAGGATTATTTAGTACTGTATACAAAACCAAAAACAAAAGCATGATAATAGTGTGCTAAGTTATGATTTAAAATTCATTCAATGAATAGTTAATAAATTCAACACATATACTAAGCTTAGTTCTCATGCTTGGCATACGTTCAATTACTTAGAATAAAGCAACAAACACAACAAATACACTTAATTTTGTGAAATTCAGGTAGATACGTAATGAAACTTGGTAAACAAGATACACAAACATTCATAGTGCACAGGGATAAAAAGGTACAAGGACTGTATACTTCAGATAGTGTGAGAAAAGAATGCTTCACCTTGAAGGTAACATTTGAGTAAAAACTTGAAAGAACTAGGATAGCTAGCTGGGTAATGTACAGGAATATCTTTGTGATAAGAAGGCCCCAGAGATGGCCCACCAAGGGCTCGATCTTGATTTCCACGGGCATTTGAAGCCTGTTGCCTATATTCTGAATTTATTACATAAGTAGAAAGTTATGGGACTATTTTGAGCAGAAAAATAACATGTTAAGACTTTTGTACCCCAATGTGCACACTGTTCAGAACAAATCACGGGGTCCAGGAAGACTCATCAGGAGGAAAATTCCATGTTACACACCAGACACTGCGGTGCTGCCTTGGTCCCAAGCTGTTGGTGCCATAACCAGTAACAAGTAACTGGACTTCTCGAAAGATTCAAGGCATCTATGAGTCAAATTCATTCATAAGTTCTACACATGGGGTAAGGGGGAAGTCACTGTTTTTAAACTTTTCAAATGAAAGAAGATGCCGTTTTCTGAGACTATAATGGCTTTTTAAAAAGATACTTCAGAAGTTTAGGCAAAGAGTTTAAGATTGGTTTGGGATATATTCACTGGATAATTCTATTAAAAATAAAAAAAACCTAGTAGATATGTTTGGGAAAATAGTTATACATATCAGCCTGTAGATGAATCTCTCTGGACTACAGTCCAAAAATAGTGAGTTATAAGCATTTCAGTGATATTTAATGCTAAATGAGAAAAGAACAAGGGAATGACTGCGAGAAGAAAATAAATTAACAACAACAATAAAAGATGAGATTTGGGCATTTCCCAAAGTTACAGACCAGGGATGCAAATGAGAAAATACAAAATTTCTGGATTCCAGAAAAATACAAAGGAAACTAACAAAGCAGGATGATCTAGTAAGACCCTTAGGAACTGCATTCCAGGGAGAAGACCCATTCACCCTCCTGAGAGGCATACTTGATTTTAACTCCGTGGACACTGAAAAGAACAGTATGGGAGGAAGACTCGGACTTTGAAGCTGGTGCAGAGGAAGGCATTAGGAGTGGCCAGATGGAGGACAGGACTATGGGTGTCCTCACCTTCATAATTCAGTATCTCAGAACACAGAATGTGAATTGGCCGCAGGTAATCATCCTGATCTAAGGTCTGTGCCTTACCTAGTGTGACTGCACACTGTTCCCCTAGGCCCTAAAGTTCCCTGCATGTGGAGTGTAGTGGGCTGCTCCTGATTCATCTGAGAAGGCTTTTCCCCCACAGGATTGCTCCCTTTAGCTCCTTAACATCTTTCGTTTTCTTTCCACATAGACCAAAGTTTTTACTGCCATTGTACCAGTGGCACGGGCGTCAGATAGTTGTTCAGTGTGAACCAGGGTGTGGTGGCACATGCATGTCATTACAGCACTCCAGGAGGTCAAAGCAGGATGGCAACTTAGCAATGCTCCGTCTCAAAATTAAAAGTACAAGTGGGGAGCATGCTGCAGCGTGTCTCAGCGTGAGGGTCCTGGGCTGCATCTACAAACCTCTTCATGAGGATACGATGTTCCAGTGCCGACCACAAGATGTCTATAACAATTGTGGTCATTTATGCCTAAATAAAATTGTCAATAAAAATGTAGAATAGTTCATAAAATGTGTCTTTAAAGTATATTTATTGGTTGTAGAGATCAGTGATTTTCATTCTGTCAGATTCAAATATTCATACAAAATAAATTGCAGAAAGCAAGAAAGACAAATGTAATATTTCAGAAACATTATCTGTAGTAGTGTTGTGAAAGATATTTAGAGGGGAAAATTTACTTTACATATTTTAAATTTCCAGTGAACTTATCAGTCAAAATTTGTATTTTTAAAAATTTTTTTCTATATTTCTCCTTTGTAGGCATCCATTAGCACAACAAACTCTACTGTTATCACTGGGAAAATTCTACTGCATTACTCAGACCCTTAGAAAGTTTTCATATTCATAACTAGTTAAATTTCCACCATACATAAAATAAGTGTATTAATCATCAATAAGTAACTAATTTGGTACAATTAGATTTTCAAATAATTGTAATTTATTTGATAAACACAAAGGGACTATGTCATTCCTTTTTTTTTTTTTTTTTTCTTATGTATTTGGTACTGGGTCTCACTGAACAACTTCAACTTGTAGTGATCCTCCTGTTTTCAGCCTCCCCAGCACAGGGATTACAGGCGTGCACCACCATGCCCAGAGTTGATCACTCAACATGCCCAAGGGTGGGGCAGGGACAGCATGTGACACCCATGAAATTGAACCCTTGCTTGCCTAAGCAGGTGCTTAGTCTGCTGAGTTATCTCACCAGCCCTCCTTTTTCCAAGTCAACATAAAAAAAGACATAGTTTCCTCATGCCAACAAATAATGCACTACACATATAGTAACAGGTTTTAAAAACTAATGCTACTTTAATCGACTAGCTCAGTCATGCTGCATATAAAATTTGACCAACATTTTATTTTTAAGGCCCTATAGCATATCAGCAAATTGCCCAGTATCATGAGTAAACTGAGAAACAGCCTGAAAGCATCTGGGGAGGAATCAGGGCCTGATGTTTCCAGTAGTTGTGTCAAACAGAAAGAAACAAAACGCTTCAGGGCATGAATTGCTAGTCATGGCTATTTTCATTGGATTTTTTTATACTTTACTCTTGTTGTGCTTATGATGAATGATAAAATGCATTTACAAGCCATTTTGTGTACGGTAAGAGACTACAAAGAAATTTTTCTTTTTTGTTTTTAATTTAAAATGAAAGCAACCAAAGAAAATTAAAAGGCAAAAAACTGAAGTAGCTATTTAATGCAATGACCTTGTCATATATTCCATGAAATGAACTGTGTTTACTATTCTACAATATTATAAAATGCTTACAAAAATGAATTAGTTGCAAAAACTGCAACTAATACTATGGAAAATTTTAAAAAGCTATTGTATATGATCATTAGTTACATAACTGAATTTTTTCTCAGTTTGATGAAAAATAATCTTGGGTTATTCTCCATAATATTTGCATTCATTTTTACTGCATTAACAGGAATGCTGTTCCATTTTACTAATGACATACGACCACACAGTGCATTTGACATCGCCTTAAGTGTTTTGTTAATAAAAAAGTACATTTAATGCTATGTGACATTTTCGAGGAATCAATGTGTTCTTTTCCATTATTTTTGAATACAAAAATCCACAGCATTAACTTGGTCACAGTGAGAATAGCAGCAAAGTGATCTGAATAAATAGCAACAAAAGTTATATTCATTGATTTTAGAAGGGAATAAACAGAAAGAAATTTATTATTAATTTTTTTTAAAGTAGTCTAGTTTTATATAATCTCGTCCATCATCATACAAACCACATCCTATGGACACACACACCTAATATCTAAGTTTTTCTGGAAAGAGGGCACCTGCTTTTTTGTTTGTGTGACACAATTTATACATATTAAATTATTAGTAAAATTTAAATTAATGAGTGGATTACAATTAAAACACCATCAATTTTAGGACTACAATCCGGAATATCATAATGCATACAACTGAGGAATCCGAAACTCTACTTCCAAAAGCAAAGGACTACCTTGGGAGTGAAACACCCTTGGAACATTGAACAAATACCTATTGAAGCCCTCATTCCTTCAGTCTGTCCTGGGCATCTAAGTGCTTTAAGAAGGCGAGCAGGGCCGTGCTGAGCGGGGAAACATCAGACACCCAGCCACTCTATATACTTTAAGAATGTTTACTATGTCTGCCAGCAAGTTTTTAACATAAACATATGCTCAAAGAACTCACTTTCGTGTCCTCCAAAGTTTCAAAACAACCCAGTTTATCTTTCCCATGGCTACTTCTATAATAAGGAGCAAGTTCCCATAGTTTTATATTTACTATCACCTGTGAACTTAGAAATAGCTTTTATACCAAGTTCTAGATTTGTACTAACACACAGTATAGACCAACTTCATCTCTGTGGTCTAAATAGTACAATATAATTGAGGATTGAGAACTTATCCAAACAGACAGATTGCAGGTATATGCAATTCAGAATACAATTCCTGCATCTCAAATGAAGGTGTTTTAGAAGAAGCTAATATTAAAATTGACATAAAAATATTTTTAAAATGTGCCTATACTTATGCAATCCACACAGCCCCGGAATCTGTTTATATGGAAAAAACATTTTATATTACTGACCCTTATGTGACTCTGCAAAGCAAACAGTACATTGGAGTTCCCCAAATTTGAAGATGAACATGAAGCAATGGCATTAGGGATTTCCACACTTATTTTTATAAAATGAACTTAGTTTTTATTTTGTTAATTTTAAAGAACTTAACAAAGAACCAAGGACAAATTATTCAAGCCCATGGACCAAATGGTCTGATTCAGGCAGATAGACTGAAAAGAGAATCCAGAGGATGACCTGCTTTACCAAGTATAAACTGAAAAAAAAACAAAAAAGGCCACAAACCTACACCACTGATCAAACTAAGGTAGGACAGAAAATCAAGGTGAACTCTGGAAGCTTTTCAAAAAGTCTCGCAAGGTCGCGCTGATAAATGGAAATGGATATGACTTGGAACTACTAATAAATCATGTTAATTTGTTCAGAACTTACTGTCCTGGCCTCTCTGAACCTAGAGGTAATGGGCAGATTATTCACATAACTGAGTAATAATTTTATATCTCTTGCAATGGCTTATTGAATCAGAGTTCAAAGTCTGTTTTCTATTTGGGTCACCAAAGAATATACGTGCATATGCGATCACAGTGTTTGACCATCCCACGGCAAGCAAGAACTTAAAGTATGAAGTGCATGCTGCATTTGCTATTACACTCTATTTCCAAAATAAACAAATTTAGGCATTTAATTTTTTCTTCCCATTTACCCTTGCTACTTTGCTGAAATTACTTATATGGCTGTTGACATAATTTTAAAAACAAGTATATCAATGGATCTCCCTTTTGAAATGCTACCTAGTATACAGAGCACTTCCATGATATGAAATAAAATATTTTACACTAGCAATAGCTTACTAGTTAAAAGCGTGAGTGATCGAGTTGAAATGCACAGGGTACCACCCCTGACTTTTGAATATAGTTTGGGAGAGTGAGGAAAATCAACTTGCCTCTTCTGTGCCTTCTTCTCTATGAAAAATAATTATCTGAATAGCTGTATAATTGTGATGTGGATACATCAAAGCTGTTGATACAAGTCAACTACTTAGACTGTATATGACAAATAACAAGTGGGCCTTTAGAGTTGAAATTATCATTTCTGTTTTTGTTTTGTCTGAAAGAAAAGGAGTATAAAGATTAGGCGAATGTAGGTTCTACCTAGAAAATATAAAGCTGGGGGCTACAGAGATAGCTCAGTGACCTGCTTAGGCAAGCCAAGGGCTTGGCTTCTATCCCGGTCCTGCAGAGTGTGCCAATTCTGTCAGGGTGCACCAAACCGGCCACCAAGACCATGCATGGGTGTACATGCCTATAAACCCAGCACTGGGGAGGCTGAAACAGGAGGACTGCTGCTGCACAATGAGACATGTACCACAGACATAATATTAATATAAGCACTGAGCCAAGCATGTGTTAGATTAAATACTATCCTGAGAAACTCCATTAATTAAAAAAAACATTTTAAACATAAAAAATTTCAAAGTACATGTTTATAACTAGTACTTATATATTAAATTTTTCCTACTTGCTTTATCTCTTTTGGGGTTTTAAGGTGAAACTTTTTAAAAAATTACACTGATAGGTATATTCAATTCCTAAATACTTTTATTATATATAAGAATGTTTTCTTGTCAATACTCCATTTTCATACATGATTTAGCAACAATGACAATCTCATGGAATTTATTAAACTGCACTAAATTGTACACTACTGTTTAACTTCTCAAAAAGATTTATATAAACTTCCTACCCAGGATTGAAGTATAGCTTTTAAATAGTTAAGCATGTTAAGCCGGGCGTGGTGGCGCATGCCTGTAATCCCAGCACTCGGGAGGCTGAGGCAGGAGGATTGTTGTGAGTTCGAGACCAGCCTGAGCTACAAAGTGAGCTTAAAGCCAGCCTGAACTGCATAGTGAGACCCTGTCTCAAAAAAAAAAAGAAAAAAAAAACAAACCAAAAATAGTTAAGCATGTTAAAAGATGCAATAACATTTACATGTGTAATAACATGAGTAAGAACTTTATCTTTAAATTGTTTCCTATGTTAATGTAAATATTTTCATACTATTTCACCACCACATATAAATCTTTGTGAAATACACAAAATAATATACAAATATTTTAATATAATCATGAATACTTTTTCAATTTATCTCAGGTTTTTGTTTCATTCTATATACTTCTGCAAAACCCACACCTCTCCTAATGACTCTCACAAAGTCAGATGCAGATGTGTACAACATACAACGCTGGGATCTCTTGCTCATTCCACTCAGCAAGGCTGAATAAAAATTCTTTCTTCACCCACCAGGGTCTTTTAACAAATTTGAAATCGAAATTTAAATATCAATGGGCTGGCCAGATAGCTCAGCAGAGAAGGCTTAGACAAAGGCAGGGGGCATGGTTTGATCCCCACAGCACATGCCCAGCCAGCCCCACCCCAGGGCAGGCTGAGCCAACAAGAGCAAAGAAATTTGAACACTGAGATAAAGATTGGAAAAACTGTGTAAGTTGGCTCCACTATTCTCAGTGTTCTTAATAACATGAAAATAACTGATTAGAAAATGCACAGCACAAGCACTCGTGGAAGTGGCCGCAGAGCACAGCCGCCTGTGCAGCACCTTTTTGAGGAAAAGAACCAAATATCAGTAATGCTTAGGATGGTAATGGCCTTTTCACACTTTAGAAGAAGTCTACATTTTATGAGGAACTAAATAGAATTTTAAAACAAATCATACCATGAATTTATGCTTTAAAATAAAAAAACTAATATTAAAAGTTGATATGTAGAGCCGGGCGTGGTGGCGCATGCCTGTAATCCCAGCACTAGGGAGGCTGAGGCAGGAGGATTGTTGTGAGTTCGAGACCAGCCTGAGCTACAAAGTGAGCTTAAGGCCAGCCTGAACTGCACAGTGAGACCCTGTCTCAAAAAAGACAAAAAAAAAAAAAAAAAAGTTGATATGTATTTATATGTACATTTGTGTGTACATATGAATATATGTGGCACCTATCATATCTATAATATACACATATATTATTTATTATATAATATGTGAGCATATACTATATATTACATATGAACATATATAATATATGTTAGATATAGGATAGGCACCACTTATGTGTATACGTACACACAAATGTACATATGAGGATGCAAGCTTATGTATTTATTTATTTGAATTAGCACATAAGGGCTGGGTTGGAGGTCGCCATTATAGTGCTTGCCTGCTATACAAAAGGCCCTGGGTTTGATCCCCAGTACCACAAAAAGAGTACTTTTTTAAATAAAAACAGCACAGCAATAAGTAACAATTTACGTTCACTGGGATTTTTTTCTTTAACCTGAACTCAAACAGAGGGAAAGACTGAGTTGCTTTTTAGCCATGGTGAGCGTCAAGTCTGGGTACAAAAACCTTTATTTTCAATTCATAAATCTGACTTGAATCATTAGATGCCTGTACGTAGTAAAGTAGTAATTAGAACTAACAGAAAGAGCATCGCTCTGCTGCTTTTAATTTTAGACTTCTGCCAAGAGAGTTATTATGAAGTCTAGGTTTGCCTGGGCAGAAAGAATATATTCCTTCTGAATATTTGGAGGGAGTTACACCTTTTGATAAAAATTACACTGTGCACTATATAATTATTCTTTTGTGCAGAATTCAAAATGGACAATAATGGCAGAATTAACTGAAAATATTGCACATAAGGTTCATGCTGCAGGGTTCCAAGATCTCCTTTATTTTCCCTAAATGATATTAGCATAATTTAAAAAATTGCTTTCCTGCCTCCAATCTGTCACACTGTATTCTCAGCCAACACACAGAAGAATTTCATATACATCTGTGTGAACTTAATGAATTTTAAAATAAGTAAACATGTCTCTGACTAACTTGCAGGCGAAAATATGTGCTTGTTCTCAAAGACCATTTAAAAAATCTGTAGAATAAGAAAAAATTAAAACAGTTTTACATATTCAGTGGTTCACTCAAGGATAACCAGAGTTAACTTGGGGTTGTGGCGAAAATTCCACTCATCACACATTCATTCATTAACAGAATGATCCACTTAATAAATACTAGGGACAAGGTGCAATTTTGAGAGTCAAGAATAAATATGACAGAGAAAAATGACCTACAGATCCCATGGTTTAATGATAACACTGAAAAAAAAAGGTTTTTTATTGTTTAATTTACATCGAGGTTAAGCATTTTATTCACTTCTCCCTGTAAGCTAAAAGATAGGCAGCAAGTGATGCTGTGCCACTGGACAGCTGGCCACGGGGCAAGCCTCGTGCGTGGCTCTTGTAGGGCCCTAGTCCTGTGTGCGATGCCACCACCAGGAGCCATGATTTGTAAAGGGAATTATATTTGGCAGTGTGTTGCACCTAATGTAGAAATCAATGGCCTACTTTGGAATGAATGTAGAAACCTATTGCTAAAATGTTATTATTGCTTTTATATTTTCTGCAATCATTCTAAAAAAAAATAAATGTTGAGTCATCTTTAACTTAAAGAAATTCATGGTGGTTTTCAGTAGAATTAAAATGCAAAAGTTACTATTGCTATCCATTATTGAAAGAACAGTTTTTAAATGTTAAATATCAGGAAGGGCAGGAAGCCACATATTGGTAGACACATTGGCAAGTAACAAACTGAAAACCTATTAGCAAGTTGTGCACCTTCATACCTTTCAAAACGTTTTTTATATCACAGTGTTACTATTCTATGTATTATAACTAGAAACATCATAAAAACTTTCATCAGCTGTAATTTGTTCTTTCCTGCTAGAAATGTGGCATTTTTTGTTTTGTTATGAGACAGTGTCTCGCATTGTAGTTCCAACTGGCCTTGAGTGCACTATGCAGCCCTGGTTGGCCTTGAACTCAGATTGATCTTGGTGCCTCTGGCTTCTGAGTGCTAGGACTGCGGGCCTGCACCACCATGCCTGTCAAGAAAAGCATTTTAAAGGATTAAATTATATAGCAGCATTTCTCTCTCTCTCTCTCTCTCTCTCTCTCTCTCTCTCTCTCTCTCTCTGTGTGTGTCTCTCTCTCTCACATCTATATATTATGTAACTACAAACAACTTAACTTCAAAATTCAAATTTTCCTTCAAAACCACATATGAAGATAATAGGACTACTTTTTCAAAGTACAGAATATTTTTACCGGTTTTTCTGGTATTATTTTGGCATTCAATGCAGAACGTTCCATTCCTTGACAGAGATTTTACTATTATAGGAATAATAGATTATAAAATTAACTACTGAATATTAAAAGGCAGATTTATCTCATTGCCAAGCCTTCCAGTTTATGAAACAATGTCTAATAAAATGGTATAGTCATAATTTATTTAGGCATTTAAAATTATTATATCCTCCATATTTTATACCTCTGTCTAGTCTTTCACAGTCTTTCTGTTTTATAGAAATGTCTTTTATCTGTTAAGTAACCTTAATTCTCTCTCATAAAATTAATTTGAGAATGATACTTCCATTTCCTAAGGAATATAAGTTTTGCTCATGTATTTTAAGAACATACAATCAGCCTGCTGAGCTTTGTGGCAATGTCTGTCACCCCAACACTCGGAAGGCCGAGACAGGAGGATCAAGGACTTCGAGAACAGCCAAGACCACATGACTCATGGTGCCCAGCCAGCCTGCAGTGAGTAGCATGACCCTGTCTCAGAAAGACGGAGAAGAAAGAGGACACACGCATGTGCGCGTGCGCGCACGCACACACACACACACACACACACACACTTATTTGAATTGGCAGTACTACCAGGATATTTGCTTAAAAAATGCCATTTTCCTCCACAACTTGCTTTGCAATAAGAAATAGCATTTATTCCAGGATCTCCTTCAAAATACTTGGGAAAGGACTGCAAGTGTGGCTCAGTGTAGAGCTCCTGTATTCTGTGCATGAGTAGGGGAGATCTCCTGCAGCGCAGGAGGAGGGAGGGAGAGAAGGAGAGAGGGAGGAAGGGAGACTCAAGGAGTACTAGGAAATATCTAAATAGCACAACACATTTTCTTGAAAAAAGATTAAGAAATGCTCAGTACTATTCATAAACAATTTATGTGATAGTTTCAAATTATAAGACAATCATATAAGAAAGTGTGTACAACAGAGAAATTATTAGATTATGATCATTTTGATCAAAACATTCATATATTCCTACAGGAACGTCCAATGTCTGCCTCTGGGAATTGTGTCTGACTTGATGTGGTTTCTGCTTTTTGGCAAAATACATTCCTATTTCAGTAACATCTGCTTACTGGACAAGACCAGGCAAAATACTGCAGTTATGCAAAGGTGCTTTCTAAATGGAGATGTCCAGGAACACTAAAGCATCGGCTTTCTCCATTCAAGAAACATGACTACCAAGTGATCCACTGAGGGTGTAATAGCTCACTGCGAGCATGTCTTTCTGAGATAAAGGAAGAAAACATTTTTATATATCCCGTTTAGACAAACACAGACAGAATGCATATATATATATATATATACACACACACACACACACACACACACACATATATATATATATATATATATATATATATATATATATATTTTTTTTTTTTTTTAATAATGTCATGGTTTGTGGGATCACAAATAGCAGGCCTTTGAGAGTTTGTGATTGATTCATGACCCGACACTGGGATTATCGGTATGAGTGCTGCTCGCATTGTGGGTGTGAGTGCTACACCTGCCCTGGGGCTCATAGTCTGAATGCGGTGCAAGAAAGGGCCAGAGGTTTTCTCTCTGCCACAGGCTCAGCTGCTCCCTTTGCTCTTTGCTGTTTTCTCTGCCGTGAACAGCTTCCCTCACCACGTGCCCCTCTGCCTTGGAGCCATCTGAGTATAGACTGAAGCCCCCACAAACTGTGAGCTAAATAAGCCTTTCCTTCCTTGATTTTGAATGTTTTGTATTTGTCCCAGCCATAGAGAAAAGTAACTGAGACAAATAATTATTTCATGCATTTTTTTAACAAGATAAAATTAAAACAAGCTTTCAATGTAAAATGCACAAAATATGTATTAATGAACAAAGACACCAGGGATCAAACTGATTAACATTTTTTTCCCTTTGATTCTTCTTTTGGGATCAGTGCAAGACTTTTATGCTGTTGTTATTGTTTTTTTCCTTACAGAACATGTAACACTATGAAGTGATCAGCTTATTAAAATGCAAAATACTAGGACAGGACCTTTCGTTTGCATCCTGTCAGGATTCTCCCTGGGTTGTACACTAGGAGCATGCACTAATTTATTTCCATGCATTCAGTGAATTCAGACCTCATACTGTACGACTACTGTTCAAACACCATTCTAAGTATCTGTGAGTTATACGCTAAAGACCCCAAAGGTGTGTTAATAACACAATAGGCTCTGCAATTTCAATAGGTCATTGAATGATACCTGCTGTCCTGAAAAAGCTAATGTACCTTCCTATAGCTCTAGGAAGTGACTCTGCCACTGGGGGGTATAACACTGATTATAGCTTCCAACTTGGTAGCAGAAAACGAAACAAAAAAAAAAACCCTTTCATTACTTTCTCTTTTTCTAAAACTTGGAATTTTCACTTCAGTATAACAAAAAAACTGTATTTTTAAACTATTCTTTGTGGCTAGTCTAAAGGACATCACAAATACCACTGCAGATATTTAAGGTTTCCCAGGGTAGCAGACAAGTCACACGGGCTCTCACCAACATTCTGGACTCTCACAGGAGACCGCAAAATAGGAACAGCAGAGAGGAGGGCATCTGGAATCACCCAGGACACCTATGATCCTCACACATGTTCTTGTGTTTTTGTTAGTTTTTCTTTGTGTGACCTGGTTTGGAATGAGTGTGCCACCATAATTCCTCATAATCAAGGTCTCTAGGAATAGTTCTTCATCACTGAGGAGTGAGGAAGTCAACACCAGCTCTAACTGCCTTCGGCTGGATGACACTGTCATTAGCACAGTTAGACCGATCTTACATTTCTTGAAACACCACAGTCTGAAATTCTGTTAAGCTTATAAAAAATCTCCAACACTACTGCCCAAGGTAAAAAAGACTTCAGTTTTGTCCCTATGGAAAAACTCTATTCTAGACAAGCGTCCACACTACTGGACAATGCACATGAGCTGATACCGGTGTCTACAGTGACTACACTTCCCTCCCGCACAGCAGGAGCTGAGCCTAAGATACAGTGAGTCCTCAGGCTCCACAAAGCATAAAACTTAGTCTGTCTGTCCTGTCCACACCATAGTTCTGAGCCTACTTCCTCCAGCAAAATAGAGGCATGGGTCATTTTGTGAATGAAAGAAAAGAAAATGTCATAAAACTCTGCCCACAACTCTTCTATACCTTATAAACCATGCAGAGCATTCTGAAACTCATTTCTGAAAGGTAGCATGCTACCAAGTAAGCATCCTCCACGAATACAGGGAATTTCCCTGTGATATCTTTCTTTAAGTCATTCATAAGATGTAGAACACTTTAAGGAAGGCAGAAAATACAGAGAAATATAATGCATCACAGAAAATTTCCTTAGAGAAAATTTCTATAATGACCATGTTCTAGGTTACAATCCTTGAATCAATAATATACATGTAACTACTTCTTTATTTCTATGACATTTTACATTCTTACCCAAGCAATAAACATAGCTTCTGCTTTTAAATCAAATCAAACCTTTTTGTTTGACAATAGAACATTTCCTATAAAATAAAAATCAATAAATTGAGTGAGAACTCAATCAACATCACAGCCAATAAAGCAATTAATTCTGAGAAAAAACACAATATGCAATTATTTAATCATAACAGTTATCAAAATTAAACATAATTTAATTGCTTATTCTGAACCATTAATTATGTAAAGTTGAAAAATTATACTATTGAAGCAATCACTTAATCATTAGAGTTTCAAAAATGTCTAAGTACTAATTCATTATTTCTGCTATGGTCTTGGAAATTACATCCCATATTTATAATAAAATCAACATAATTATTTTAAAAAGCATAACTAATGACATTGGCATGAATTTGTACTATGCTGACAGTATATGAAAAACTCTCAAATTTCAAATTATTTCTGAAAAAATTAATGCCAGAGAATGAAACAAAGAAAGAAAAGCATATAATCTACATAGCTCTGGTTCACAGGTAGTACACCTACTTAAATTCATTAAGAGATAACTCCTAGTGATCACAAAATTTCAACTACTTTCCTCAACAACACACTGTTTAAATTTGTATAAAGAAACTAAGGAAAAAGTCTTACAGCTTTCTTGAAGTTTAAGATGCCAGGAAATCCCTAAATTTAAAACCTCTGCAGAAGAATAGCAGACAGAAGCAGGACTTTTGGCTGACCTTTCAGGGGACATTATTGAAGGATTCATAAGCTGCAGAATCACAATTAGTCTCTGGCAGTGACTTTTGTTGATCAAGTTTACATTTCCTTTGAACTTTACAATCTTGTGCTTGTGTGCATCTGTTTAACTTGTACTTACTTAGGCAACCTATCAGAAGCCCAAAATTATGCAAAGCAACTACTGGTAATTTTTACATATGTGCATTTCAAAAAAAAAAAAAAAACCTTTTCATTTCAGTGTCTTTGAAGGGAGGTCTTAAAAAAACTTTCTTTTTTTTTTTCTTTTTGCTGTACCAGGGATTGAACTCAGTACCTTGTGCTTGCCAGCCAAGCACTTATTTGACTGAGCTATCTCCCCAGCCCTCAATTTTTCAAAGTGATTAGTACAGAATAAGGAATTTCTTGCAGTTCTGTGGTTCCGAAATCCTGTGTATGTAGGGAGGCTGGAGAGTTTTCTTCCTTCCTCTGTTAGACAACATAAAAGTCCTCAAAATAACACTGCTTAAAGAAGGACTACTAGCATCCTAATTTATCATTTTATTTATTGTCACTATTTTCTTATTTTATCTCTGGAGTAGATGGGCATAAATCCATCTCTGTGAATTACAGAGATGTTGAAATGCACCTGTTCTAGATATTCTGAATTGCTAAATAAGCTCATAAAGTTATAGAATCATGAAATGAAAAACAAAATACATCTATTGCTAAAGATAATGTGTCACACCATTTTTCAAAACGTGTTTATATGAACCAACATTCTACAGAAATGAATTAAGACTAGAAGTCTCCATATTTAAATATGCTAGAGATGCCATGATAAAATATTTTAAGATTAATTTTCCCACTCAGAATTTTCAGAGCCTTTAAGAGATTATTATGCCTACCGTAAATTTACAAGGGGAATATGCTGTTCACCAAATGCAATTGACTATAGAGCTGGGTTGTCTTGTTTTGGTTTGGTTTGGTTTTGGTTTTTCCTGTGCACATAACCTTTGGGACTAGGATCTACCATGTGCAAGAAAATGAAGCTTCACCAAGTATCACAACCTACATAGCTCAGATTAATGAACTGCCAGTTGCATTTCCGCAGTTAAACAATCACAAGAGCAAACAGGACAGCCACAGCGCTTGTGACACATACTTCTAACATGCTAAGGTGCCTTGGCAGTGGGGTCACAGCTTTTGGAGGAACAAAGTAGTCCCTCCTCATGCACAGTGTTGTTGTCTGTGGTTTTATTAACCCACAATCAACCACAGTGAAAACATTAAATAGAAAATTCAAGATAAATTGAACTGATGCTCTAAACCGTTGTGTATTCTGACTAGCAAGAGGAAATCTCAAGATGTTTCATTTAGCCATACCTAGGACATATACCATCTCCTCGCCTGGAATATCCACACTATTTATAGTAGCTTCCCCTTAGCCACTTAATGGCTCTCACTTCTAGCAGATTGATGTCACTGTGTCAAGAGATCCTTAGACAGTAGATTAACACTGCATCATGAAACCTGCATCGTTTTCCTTACTTCCGGCCACTGTCATTATGTTGACATTGTATAATTAATTTTTCACCATCACAGGAAGGGTGAGGAAAATACGAGATTTTTTTTTAAGAGATAGATATTCACATTACTTTTGTTCAAACATACATTTTAGAATTATTTAAATCTATTCTTTGTTACATTTAATCTCTTGTGCTTAATTTATACATCAAAATTTATTACAGCTTTGCATTTACAGGGTGAAATGTATGTATAGGGGTCTATAAGAATCTGTGGGGACTGGAGAGATGGCTCAGTGGAATAAGTGCTTCCCTGGCAAGCTCAAGGGCTTCAGTTCAATCCCCGGTTCCACCACACACACACACACACAAAAAAAAAAAGTCTGCAGGAGCTTGACCTTTTGGGGCCAGGGAGATAGCTCAGTGAATACGCACTTTCCTGGCAAGTGCAAGGGCCTGAGTTCAATCTCCAGTTCCGCAAAAAAAAAAAAAAAAAAAAAAAGAATCTGTGGTTCCAGGTATCCACACGGCTCCTAGAATGTGTGCCCAAGCAGGTACCAGGGAATACAGTACCAGGTAGGCAGCAACAAACAGGATGACCAGGATTTTTCCCCTGATCCTGAACTAAGGGAAAGAAAATCAAAGTATAAATGGCATTGATGTTATAAAACTATATGAAAAAGTTTGAAGTGAAAGGAAACTAGTCAGAGGAAGGAGCAGCTTTTGTGATTTGAAAATTGAACGCCTTGCGTGCTGCCTGAGGAGACTCAGGCAGATGAGAGCAAGGGCCGCACGTGGCCAGGCTGAGAAGCTCAGATGCATCATATGCTGGCTGCCTGAAGTCACAGAGAGGCTTTGAGGGGAGAAAGTTAAGAGGCTGATGCTGTAACATGGGTGAGAAGGTGAGAAGCGGATTGGTTGTGTCACCAACAGAAGGCTGCAAGCAGAAGAGCCAAGAGCTGCAGTGTCTGAAGCCCATGGCTCATCACGAAAGAGGTGGGTGCAGACAGAGCAAGGTAAGGGGTAGATGTCGAAGTTACTGTTTTATCAAAGATCATTCAAACTACATAGGGAATGCAACAAATTATATGTATGACATTTCCCTAGAGAAAGAGACTGAAGTGCTCACTCTCACTATTAAAATATATATACAATTCAATAGGCTATCAGTAGTTGACCCCAAAATGCTTGTAGTCAGTAAATAACTGAGAATGACTAGCCCAATAATTTTGGTCGTTTGGCAAACTCAGAGAACTTGGCCCATGTTATAACTTGAAGCAAAAGCTATGAGGGAGTGCGCAGAGCAAATGATAGGAGTCCAGAATTCACAGTGCTAAATGACTGTAGTCCCTCCAGTTATCATAAAAGCCCTTCATGAGCAGCAAGGAAAGCTGAAATAGACATACTTCTGTCTTCCAGGCACAACTGCAACTGGTACAATTTTCTCTGGAGATAATTTCTCATGGGGCATCAAAATCCAAAACAACATTACTAATATTTATTCAAGTGTTTATACTCCTCAATATGTCCAGAAAGAATTATAAAAAATAAAGCAAAGCTTTCAATAAGAGACTCCATGCAATATTTTTTTTTACCTTGGCCCAAGGGAGACGTGCTATTGTGAAATAAAATAGAATGATGCAGTGTCATACGGGGGAGTTGTGCGAGACAATCCAGTAGTCAGTACCCTGGTGTTAATGTTTCCAGTGACACAGATGCAAATATCTATGCCATAGTGGTGTAAAAAATTAGCTGTGAGAAAATATAGACTCAAAATAAATGTATCAAAATACCAGCATTGCTTACTTGTAGGTTAACAGGAGTTGCATACATAAAATATGTATCCTTTAGTATTTCTATAATTGTAAAATTGCTATAAAACTGTGCTATACTTTATAATCCAGGAAAGAGGAGCACTAGCTTTAAAACATCTACACATAAGAAAGAAACATGCATTTTTGTTAGCATTTTGTCAATATTGAACAAAACATTTAGCAAAACTAGACACAGCAACACTGAATTAGTTCAATCATAAACTAATTCTATAGTTGACGATTTCCCCTCTAATTTCACCTTTACAAATATAGTCTCATAAAACACAAGACATCAAGGGGTGCACTCATGGGGGCTGCTGAGGCCACCAGATAGTAATGAAAACCTGGGAACAGTGCAGAAGGCCAAGAGAAGGGGAATCACTATGGAAATTGTAATCTTCCACACGTAACATTACTATGGAACTGTTATAAATGATGAAATACATTTATATATGTTAACAGAAAAATAGATTTCCAAGATAATTCTGAAGAAACAAAAGCACAAGAGAACATTTTGTGTTACAGAAGGTTAGCTATATTTCTATTTTTAAGTGAATACATAGCTGCATGTATCTTTATGTCCACAGCCGCCATATGCATATACCTGTAAATCATATCCAAATACATGACTGACTATGGATCTATTAAGCAATTCCTACAACAAATAATGTATCATTTATGTATATTTGATTATGGGAAATGGAATTACAGTTTGGAAGCTTTCACTTTGTACATTATATCCTCTTTTTCACTCGATACTTTTTATAAGATCTTGAGTTGTATAATCATGTACTGAATACATTTTTTCCCAAAGGAAAACATTAACAAATATTTAGTACTATCAAGTATCTCTTCAAATAATAATGTTTAAAATTTGAAATATAAGGGTCTGGGGAGTTAGCTCAGAGGCATAAGTGCCTGCCTGGCAAGGACAAGATCCTAAATTTGATCCCCAGTACTGTAAAATAAAAATAGATAAAATGTGAAATATAACTATTCCTCCAAGTTATATTACTTTTGATAAATTATGTATTGAACAATCATTCTACAATGAAAACAAGAATCAAAGATCCCACACACAATTCATTTTGAGTGTTGCAATAACTGAAACACATATATTGAAAACTTCAGTGCTGTTTTCTGACAATTCCATCTATCAGCGTGTATTTAAAATAGATTATGTTTAATGAATTGTAGTTAAATTCCTTCTGCACATCAGCTACCACCACTCTTCAAATAAAACTGCAACTACTCTTTCTCCACTTACCCCTTACCCACACACACACTTCCATCAGGAGATGCTATCAAAGGAAAAAGAGCTCACAGAAAATCCAATGGATCCTCATATATCAGCATATAATATAATTTCTGTTGTTAAATACTACTGAAAACATCTCTCTAAAGTGATCATTCAGGGCCAGGGAGATAGCTCAGTAGAATGAGCACTTGCCTGGCTAGTAGAGAGCCTTGAGTGCAATCCCCAGTACTTCAAGAAAACAAAACTAAAAATCAATAAATAAAGTGATCTTTCATGGGTAAGCTAAACAGAAACCTACCAGTAGACTGCAGTAGTCCAGAGCAAGAAAAAGATCAATGGATTGGCATAGATGCCATTTAGCAAAACTGGGCAGGGCACCCCTGCTCGTTCCCCACTGCGGGAAACAGTTTACCACAGAAAGAAGCCACATGGCACCTCCACTCACCCCACTGTCATGAAGCACTCAATATTTGCTTGGAATTAATTTGTGGGCTTGAAAAAAGTAAAATATACAGGAATAATATAAGAATGTGTATTTCACTGTTCCTGCCCTCAAAAGTGAGCCAGATTATAAATCTCTAACTGAGAACAGAAAAAAAGAAACAAAAGGTTAAGGAGACAAAGTGGAAATAGGCACGAGAGCCACTGAGAAGGTGATATTTTGAACTGGACTTGAAAGTGAGAACAGAGCCAGCAGCCCTCACCCCCCCCCCCACCAACAGTCTCGCGTGGCTAACACGGACTTATTCTCTAAAGGAGAATGTCCCTCTTAGTTTGCACATGAGGAAGGATGCTTCTGAGGTGCATCCTTTCTGAAAAGCAAGTCTAATCACCTCATGAGTGGTGAATCCTCAGACGAAGTAGCTTATTCTGTGTGGAACAAGGGCTGCGAGACACCCTACGGGGCTTTGCACTCTTCCTTACACGGCAGCTAGAGACCACTGAAAAGGATTTGTCCTGAACATGGATTCCAATGAGTTGTTTTTCACTTATTATGACCAAGCTGACTGCTGCTCCCTGCCTTGAGGCTCACTGCCAGACCACCTCCTCTGAGAGAAAGCCAGCTGGCAGAGAGCCGGCAGCCAACACCTGAGCTGCACAATCCCAAGAACCAAGAGGCTGTAGAGCGTCCCCTTGGGCTCCGTCATCCTGCAGAACTGCTGCAAACAACAGAACTAGCCTTGAAATTTATATTAATACACAAAGAGAAGGACGATTTCAGTCACAAGGCCGTTTGAATATCTGTGAAGCTACAGATTGTTACTCGAGCAGATTCTAAAGGAAAGAATTACTTGAAAATTTGAATAGGAATCAATGGTTCCCTTTTATACCAATAATTAAGATACATATGAAGTCTCTTGAATGGTATTAATGGTTATCAAGTGGGCAGTGTCTGAAGGCAATAAACTAACGCTCTGTGAGTTAATGCACAAGAATTTACCACTCCAAGGCATAGTGAAGCTAGATCTCTACTGCGATTTTTGATCAAGGAAACAAAACTAATGCCAGCTTATTTCTTATTCTGTATACATTTACTTTAGACTCAGAAGGATATTGGACATAAGTATTTACTTAAAAATTTCTAGACCTGTCCTAATGTAAACCAACCTAACTGCATTGTTGAGTTTCACTGACACCTAAATATTTAAAAAATGTCGATATAATCAACAAATTGGAAGACTTAATATATTTGCAAAATACACCCAGCCCCTTAACAGTAGATGTTACATGTGTGAATTGAGAGTATTATAACTGCCTCATGGGCAGTACTAAGAATTTAAGCACGCTGGTGAGAGACTAAAAGAAGGCTAAGTTCAGATCACACAGTCTGCCTCACTCTAAAGCCTTTGAATACCATGTTGGTAGGTCTGCCTACCTGGGGAATTTTGTAGGTCTTATGAAAACAGTCATCAATACTCACAATCAAAAGCATAGGCTAGGGAACCATGTGTGAAATATGAAATGATCATGATTTATATTTCTTTATACATGGGACTGTCACTACTTCCAAATGTTATCTAGTGTACAATATGCTCATAATTCTGTTTTTTTTAAAAAAAGCTCTCAGTTTACATAAAATTTGCCAGAGGACTATAATAATGCACATTCATGCAAAATGTTCACTATGAAGATTTTCATTTAATGTTTAATAGTCTTTGTATTGTGAATGAAAAATCAATTATGTTACTACAAGTTCAGTATTTAAATATAGGCAGTCTCCAAGTTACTGGAAGTTCAAGTTATGATTTTCCAGCTTCACAGTGATGAGCAAACCTGCAAACCTATGCAACTGTCCACTTTATTTTCAGTACATTATTTGATAAGTTACATGATATACACAACATTTCATCACAAAATAGGTTTCTGTTAATGATTTTGTCGAACTATAGACTAGCTATGCAAGTATCCTGAGCACATTTTAAAGTAAGCTAGGCTCAGCTATGTTGTTCAGGATGTTAGATATATAAGGTGGATTTTTGAGAGTATCTTCAAAATGCGATAAGTCTGTTATAGGCAGCTGAGTTATCTAGAAATATTGTAGGCAGTCAGACAGGGTCAGGCTCTCAAAAGAGATAATACAGGAGACAAGATGTCTTGCAACTCTGGGAGGGATGAATGCTCCTGCTGTAAACCAGACCTAAAGGCCAAACAAATGCCAAAAGAGTAGCACCTGGGATTGATATTCTAAATAGGTATTGATCACCTGGAAAGACCAAAGTGAGTCATTAGCCCAACCCCCAACAGGAAGAGACCCTGTCCCATATTCATGTATTCACGTCTGCTTACTACAAGACTCACTTCCCCATTTGGTCCTGGGCCTAATCAACTTTACCTGAACAATGGTGTTTGCCATCCCATTGGTTTACCATAGTTTTGTCCCACCCCACATCCATCTAAGTGGGACCTCTTTTTCTCTACGTTAGCACCATGTAGTTTTACACTATGAAAGTTCCTAGAAGAGACAGCTTCCCAGGCAACCCACTCGGGTCCCCCTTCTGTCCCTCTCTGACAGAAGCTTTTCTTTCCAAAAAGTTTTACCCTCAACCTCCATGTGTTCCTAAAATTCATTCTTCAGTTTTAGAGAACTCAAACTCATGCAGTTTAGGTTGGGAGTTTTACTTCCCTGTATCAATTATATAAAAAATAAGATAATATATACATTCATTTTCTTCACCATTCAATTGGGAGATAGAAATGGATGGTCAAAGCATCTCAGAGAGTGATGCATTTATGTTAGTGTCGCATAGGATGAGACTTCTAAGTGGTGCTTGAACTACTGTCCCTGAGACTGCTTAATGAAAATTATGTTTATCTATCGTGGCAGTTCTTGAGCCAGCACAATACCTGCTAATCAAGTTAACCTCTTCTCTCTCTTGCTCCTGTCATGTACAAACACTAGTGAATACTACATATAACAACTTTGAGAGCCACTTAAAAGTAGAAAGATTAAAAAGATGTTTCCTTGATTCTGGAAGCCCTTAAGTTCTATTCTGAAAGCATTAAAGTCTAGAAAGATCACAGTCCAGCACAAGTGTTTTTCTCCTTAACTGTAGTAGCCTAACCACATGAGTCCTACTGTGTATTCCTCTACTTACTGGGACAGTAGTGAACATTGATAAATTTAGACTATGTATACAGGTGTATCTCTTACATATGGGTAAGACTTACACATACACAGGAATTTATGGAAAGCCATCCTCTACCCAAACAATTGAGAATGGGTAATAAGAACAGACTTATGGGTCTTCATAAAACAAAGAAGCTTCCAAGGGAGCACTGGTTTTTATAATCCTACATAAGGTCCATCAGTTAGATGAAAAATACATATAAAATGCAGTGCACAGCAAGAGCTCAATAAATTTTTCTGCAATCATCTAAATATCAGGTGACAGTATTTCTTTTTCTTAACAAAATAATGAACACGGTCATTGCCTTCACTTGAAAAAAAAAAGATTTCAACAAAAACAAAACAGGAAAAGAAAAAGTGAAAGACAGCCGTTGCCTTTCACAGGTTTTGGCAAGCCTCCTGAGGAAAAGCAGAGATCAGGACTTTCTCCAAATGAGGGCAACATCTCAGGTGCGTGGCTTTTCTTCCACACATAGGGATTAATCCTGCTCTAAAGAACTGGGCAGCAGGTGGAAGGAAGGGAGAAAACAAACCTTTCCTGCCTAATTTGTAATTGTCATTGTCTTGTGACTAAAGATTCTGTCACTAAACTTTATTCTCAAAATCACCTCAACCTCCCACTGACAAGATAAAAGAAAAACAAAAAAAGGGGAAGTAACCCTGGGGCAGGCAGAGGACAAGGTCCTTAGGGAAGAGGGCAGGGTCCGTCCTACAGCAGGACTGCAGGGCCACCAGAGCACTTCTAAAACATAAGCTGGGAACAATCAAGGTAGCCACGTGCCCACAGAGGTAACAAGAAAACAAAGGCTCACGCACCCACACCTCCACTCCACAGGTAGAAAGTGAGCCTCAGCCTTCAGGCCATTCTAAGGAAAAAACAGATTTTAAAATTAGCAGAACCACCATCCCAACTGAAACAGCACTTTATGAAAGTGTGAAATAGAGTGGGACTACATGAATTTTCCTTCCTATTTTCATAAAATCCCCTCTTCAAAGCTCATGAAAAAACTGGGATTAAAAGAAGATTAAGCAGCACAAAGAGTGTCTTTGTTGCTCTGCACACTGTTTATACCCAGATATGATGAGGCTTTGCATTCAAAACTGAGTTGTAATAGAGTTCCACAGTAGAATGGGTACAGTGAAAGAGCCACCAGGAATGTGGGCAGATTATTATACAAAGGGCAGTTATCCCACAGAGCGGGCTGGCGGGCTGACAGGGGACCAACAGACGCATAAACTCAAAGGCATAATGAGCCCCACTTCCACCCTCACACTTCCCACCCCTTACACACTGAGGAAAACAAATCACTAAAATAGCCTGTGGTGTCCACGCTCCATGTTCTGCTTCTTAGTGAGAACCCCAAACAGAGACCCTTGGAGACCCCTCCGTCCTTTATGTACAATGCAATTTTTTAAAGGAAACAGACTCAGTTTCACAGACCTTCAGGACTGCAGGACCTCCTGCGAGGTGGGCTCCTAGGAGGGATTTTGGATCCACACGGAGTGTGGAAAGCCACCCAACCATTCCTCAGGTCCAGTGCACAACTCAATTCTTTCTCCCATTAAAGATTTCAGGGAAAGCCATTTGGACATGACTACCTCCTGAAAAGCTGCATGGTTTCTCAAAGACAGGAATATTGCTATTTCAAAGCAACTTCTATATTTTTATTGTGTATTAATGGAAATATCCTTATCATTAATGTATACAATCTTTGCTCTCTATCCAATATTTGTACACATATAGATCTTTTGTCCTTATTATTAACAGTATTTAAAATTCTAATTATAAATGAAAATCATTCTCAACAATGAGATTACAGTTTCAAATATTTAGGTGCACATAAGAGTTAAGTGAAAACTTCTTCACTTACACTACCACAAGGCTACACTGTGTTGCAATGAAAAAGCCACTTAGATGTTTTCAAATGGAAGAATTTATAGGGTTGGAGAAATATTACACCTGCAATCTGGAAATCAGATGTAGCTCTTCTCTATACATGCACCAGTCTTTAGATTTTTCCACTTAATCTCATGGATTGAACTTGAAACAGCGCCCTGACACAAACTCAATATTTTTAATATGAATTAATAGAAATGCCCCTGTCATTAACTTACATAATCTTTGTTCTTTACTCAACACCTTTCCACATACAGGTCACCTTCTTACTTATATATATTCTAGTACTTTCTCAAGTGTTCAACCAATCATTGGCAAGACAATAGCTACAATTGTCAAATCTTTTGCTTTTGGTTCAAACTAAATTACTGTATGTAAAAACAGAAGCTGGCATTCTACTTTGAAAAAAATGAAGCTTTTGACATTTCAGGATGTTAATAAATGGATAAACTGTATAACAGGAACAGCAGCACTGAAAGAGAATTTGACCTGAATAGCCACGCACTGCACTTACGCATTTCTAACTGCAATTGCAGATGAATGAGGGAAGATGAAGTGAGACCGTTTCTCAAGACACACGCTGTGTTTCCTCATTACGAGGATAATCTTAAGCAGTAATGAAATTTCTTTTAAAAATGAAATAATCTTAACGTGAAAGAAAAGAAAATTATCATCTGGGCATTAATCCTTCCTATTCTAGATATACTTCTTCCAAGTAAGACAAACCCATCTTCCTAACCCCAAGTGGAAATTCTCTATTCAGACGTGTCTTTAAATGTATTTACTTCTAACCCCAAATTTTATTAAAGCAATTCTATTTCTAATGTTCTAGTTCTATTATTGTAATTTTTTCCAAAGAAATGCAAAATTAGTGTTCTAATTTATAATTAGTTTATAAATGTGTTTTTAAAGGAAAAGGTTATGAATTCAATTTTTACGCATTGTGATAAACATTATTTCCTTTAATGAGTAAGCAAATATTCTTACATACAAATTCAGAAAAGTTTTATTCAATATGACAATGGGATATAATTTAAGAGTACATTGTATTCCCATTTAATCGATTAGGACAACAAATCTCTTTTTATATATAATTTGATAAATAGTAAAATCCTGCCAAAACTTTTTTACATGGTTTCAAAAAGAAGAATTTTTATAAAAGATAATAAGAATTCTACAATGGTTATTATATTGCATATTATTAACTTCAAATTAATTTTTTAGATGTAAAATTTGAGGAAAGCATTGCAGTGTTAACTGCTCTTTTTCTTTTTTTTTTTGGTGGAACCTGGGATTGAACTCAAAATAGGCTTTCATTCAATGGATCAAGCAAACACCAGACC
>PVKA01024925.1:0-12517 GCA_004027165.1 Ctenomys sociabilis
ATTCAGCTATAAAAAAACCTGTAAATATAATTTCATGTATGCACCTTGTACAATACCAAAACGTTATGAAAACAGTTTGCAATGTATTAATTCATCGACTCTGTATGGTTAAGGTGTTTTGAAACTGTCTGATTGACATTTGTATTTCAATAAAATAAAAATAAATGAAAACAAAAAATATAAAAAAATAAATAAATTTGTAAAAAAATATAAATAAATAAATAAATACATAAATAAAAAAAAGAAAATGCCTGTGGAAAGTTAACATAGGCTAAATCAAGTTAAGTCCAGTCTCATAGTGACAACTTACTTATGCTTCTATTAGACTGCAGGTTTTTATTCTGAAATTCCTATTGACATAACACTGTGTGTGTCAGCTTTCTCTGTCTGCCTTAACAAATGCACGTGAAATGAGAGCCCTACAGTTAGTATTTGATTGTGCCACAAGTCCAGGTGTCATCCAGCTGGGATCGGGTTGTGTTATCTGGTGTTACTAAGCGAAGCACTGACACGAGCCTGCTGTCTATGGCTGCAGGCACTGTCTCTGTATCCTTTTGGTCATCTGTCTTCAGGCCTTTACCATCTTCTCTGTCCTAAGAATACCACTGGTATGGATTAGCTCCCCATTACTGACCTCATCTTATTTTCACTGATTACGTGCACAGTGGCCTTACTTTCAAATAAATTCATATGCTGAGTTTCTGGGAGTTAGAAATTAAAAAAATCAAAGGGTATATAAGTCAGTTACTTAATTTCATATTACAAAAATGAAATACTATATTTCAGTCTTTATGGAAATAAAAATAATATCTGACTTTTTGGCTTCTCCTTTAAATAGGTACATCAATTGGTACTAAATAATGAATGAGATAATAAACACACGAGTGCTTGACCACCTCACAAAGTCAGGTAGATTTTTGGTACTCTTCCCTTTACTAAAGTAGGTCATAATAAGTTTGACCTGACACTTTACTATGCAATAGAATTTCACTTATTTTATTATGTTTAGTTTCTGGATGTTGAGGAACATAGAAAAATTATGGTGCTAGTGTTTGCAAATTAAATTTCTTTCAAATGTGTTTCAGTTTCAGAAGTGTCACGAACACACTTACAGTGGTGTATATATCCCACTTCTGAGTTCAGATACTGAAATCTATAAGGTATGAAGTGCAAGACAAGTAATAATTCTAGGTATGTATTAAACTTGTGTTTATGGTGTTCCAATTATAATTAATTTGATGTTCAACCACTTTGAAGTTATTGTCTGAATATAAATATTTTTCTTTGACAAATGTTTTTGGGACAAGAATAAAAAATTATAAAAAAGTTCAGTGAAAAGAATCAGTAGTTTCTGGGGATCTTGTACATGAACCAAGATTCTGGTGCTTTCTTTTTTGGCTTCAGTAGCTAAAAAGAGCAGCTATTCCCAGTATGACTGATCTTAATAGTTATTATTCCCTATTCTTTCATCATATTTATGATACTTATGACCCCTTTTAACGGTGTTCAGTAGTTTTCTAAAGTATCTCATTTTCTTATTCTATTGAGTATCTCCCCTTGGTCAGTATTTTGTTTGACTTGTGACTTTCATGTTTTTAACATTACATGAAGCAGTTTCCTATAAAACTTAAAGTAGCAGTAGTTGAAGTGGCAGCAATGATAATAATAATAATATGTAATTAAAACAGAATTAGGACAACGTACAAAAGTGAAAATATTGTTCTAGGCTCTTCATTATATATTTTTAACTTCTTTGAATCACAGCACAGGGTGTAGACGGATGAAAAGTCCAGTGTGAGGAAATAACCGCTTGAGCTAAAGTTGACCCGAAACTACTTTTAACTTTTTTAAAAAAAAAATTGTGTATTTGATGCAAGGTCTCACCATGCAGCTCAGATTTACAGTGATCTTCCATTTTGCAACTCCCCCAACTCCCACCCCCCAGCACTGGGATTATAAGCATATGCCACCAGGTTGGGAGCACCCAAGGGCAGGGCCCGCACCATTAAGGATAGTCTTTTTGCTGGCATAGAAAAACACTATCCTTAAACATAAATATATATATTTATATATATTCATCTCACTGGTATGATGAGTGTTCCAGATAACACTGACTCTACAAATTGACTAGTTAGTTTATTTTAGGCAAATTACTTAAATTTTTCAGACTTCAATTAACTCATCTGTAACATAAGAATAATAAGTGCTAATGAGGTCTTTCAACAGTTAAAAGGCGACAACTGAAAAATTCTTTGAATATTTTTTGTGTTTAGTAAGTGATTAATAAGGCTATGTGCATTATTGTGTACAATAAAATCTGAAATATTTTTTCTCACTGCTACAAACCACCTAAGAAATTAGTCTTGGCCAATAAGCCTTGTTCTGCCATAGCCCTACATAGAAATTGGTTTGACACATGTTATTTTAATTCTGAATAGCTAGAAAACAACTGATTATGGATAAGGCGTTTGAAATTGATTAGGAACTAGCTGGAAGATCAGTGAGGTACAGCTCTGGTGTGGCACTTTATGGCTCATTTGTAGGTCAGAAAGCTGAGGGATCCTACTCCGGTTATGGTTGACAACAACCAAAAATAGATAGATAGATAGATAGACAGACAGACAGACACACAGACAGACAGACAGACAGACAGACAGACAGACAGTCAGACAGACAGACAGACAGACAGACAGACAGACAGACAGACAGACAGACAGACAGATAGATAGATAGATAGATAGATAGATAGATAGATAGATTTCCCATTCATTCTGTTCCTCTAGAGAAACCGAACTAATGGGTGCTGGGAGCATGTGTGTTTCTAGAGAAACTAAATTCTAGGCATGAATTTAATTAGCAGAGTGATTTCTGGAATTGGCCTTTTCATTGGCTGAGGCATAAAGCTACCAGTCTCCTTTTCCGATCATGTGAAACTGTCCTACTAAGCAGTTTTGAAACTATCTCATTGCTATTTGTTTCTCAATAAAATTAATAAAAAATGGCCATACAATATTATACAGTTAGTACTGTAATGAAAATCTTTATTCATCAGAAAAGTGGAAAAAATTAATATAATTTTGCCTATGCTAATTTCTTTGTAGAAAGAACCAATGATTTTTGTAATTGGTAATAGCTCTTAAAATTAAACTTAATGAAAACATAAGTAAAGTTCTATGGTTCTGAGTTTGGACTGTTAAAATAATATCAACATCGATTCGTTTGATTATCCTAACTTGCCACTTGTGCGAGGCAAGATCTTTAGTAAATGCATATAAACAATGCTTTTGAATATTTTTTGGAACAATAAAAATGCAGTGATGATCTTTGTTTGCCCTTTGTATCGCTAGACAAACTACTAAAGAAAAATAATGAGTTTCAGACACTTATAAATAAGCCAAAATTTTCCATGTGTGTTAATAAAGTAATACAGGAAAATAATGAGGATGAAAGATTCAAATTTCCTGCTCCAGGCAACAGAAACAATCCAAAAGCTTCTAAGTGTGTTCAGAAGGAGAATCTTTTCTCCTTTAGCCATGGGCTGAAGCTGTAGAAAATGAAACACAAGGCCACAGAATGTGATTAGGTGAATTATAAGGCAAGTTTAACACGCAGCTTCAAAGAACACCTGCAGCTGAAGGGAGAGAAGTGACCTGAAAAGAAAGATTCCCAGAATGAGAGGGTGGCTGCTGCGCTTAGGAGGAGCCTGAGGCAGCAGTTGGCACTAAACCCCTACGTAAAGTACCGTCGGCATTGCTTTGCAAGGGAATGAGATTGCCCCAGCCTCAGTTGCTCCAGCCCCATTCTCCATCTTTGCCTTGTTGGCTTCTCCATGTCTGGCTGAGGAAACTTTATCCTGTGTTGCCTGTGGAAACTGCAGCTTGACTACCCACAAACTTCCTTTAGACCTATAGTTAGGCTCAGATCTTAGAAGACTTCTGCTCATGGGGTATAGAGGATGACCTGTGTTCTTATAATACACTCCCAAAGAACTTCCTGGAATTCCTAATTCTTACAGGTGAATATCTGAAAAATAAGAATAGGAGTGGATTTTGAGTTATAGATAATGGAAAAAGAGACATAAACCAGGCTTTGGCTGACTTCCTTGTTCTGGGCCCACTAATCAGAGATTTTGGATTTAATGTTATGGTTCCTGGAGACAAATAATGCACTGATAGTTTATTTGTTTGGCTGGCTGAAATACAGATTAAAAAATGACTTACCACTATGAATGAGCTGGAGACCCCTGACATTTCTCAGGTTCTGGTTGATGAAGGTTTTCAAAGGCTCAGAGAAATGGGAATGCTGGAGTGGACTGCCAGTTATAATTTAATCCTCCACACAAGGGCAGATAAGCAGACAATACCACTGATTTACACTTTAAGAAAGAGATGGCTCAGCAGTCAAAGAGCCTGGCAAGCACAAGGACCTGGGGAAGTTAAAATAATTACATATATCAGGGACTACCAGATGCTGGTTATGAAATAATACTTATTCCATGTGACTCAGAATGTATTTATGATGTTTCATAAAAATAGGGACATATAAAGTTCAGGTTGTCAGAGGATGTTTAGCCAAAGTCTAACTTGAGTGGGTTCAGTAGGTCCCAATATCTACCTTGTGGTAATTCCTCTATTCTGAGAATGCACAATTGGGTAAATACTGTCAATGTTATTCAGAATTGGGCCAGGGAGATAGTTTAAGTTTGATGCCCAGTATCTATATCTATATCTATATCTATATCTATATCTATATCTATATCTATATCTATATCTATATCTATCTATCTATCTATCTATCTATCTATCTATCTATCTATCTATTATCTATCTATCTATATCAGAATCCCAGAATCCCTGCACTGGTTCCTTCATCTATGGCAATAAAGCTATCATGGTAGGAAACCCTAAATGGAAGCCATTTGAGATGCTACTGTCTGGACAAGTAGTAAGTAAGAGACAACATTGCATCCCTGGAGGAATTACAGAGAACAGCATCATCAACATGTGACCTGACAGATTTCAGGTCACATATACCGACCTCTGTATAACTCTCTGTTTGACTTGTGAAGAAGAGAGGTGGGTCTTGGGGAAGGGCACTGGATTATTTCAAGCTTATTCACCTTGTTCAATCTGCTGTGTTGGATGTGGTTTTCTTTCTCTTAGAACTGGTATTATTCTGATTTGGCAAGTAGGTCTTTCTCCCTGCTTACACATAAGTCTCTCCAGAAGCAATTTGCTTTCAGGTTGTAAGGCCAGAAATGCTATTTTACTGCCCTGTATCATAGTTATATAAATTGCCTAGTCTTTTGTAGCAATGTAATTAGAATGAAGTGTTTGGGGGCATGAGGTGGTAAACTTTCGAAGCTGAAGACTAATTTGCTGCATCTGCCTCTCTTACATGCAAGAAAGAGATAAAATCTAGTGGGCCTGTTTGGTTTTTACAGACAATCTTTTCTTCTCTTGAGTGTGTTACTCCAACCCTGAACTGCTATGTTCAAGAGGGACTCAGAACAAGAGAAAGCTCTGTGAGAAATCTGGGATATTGTGCAGCCCGCTGAGCTAGAAAATCCAAGGTACTTGAGTCGTCAGTGGCAGACAGTAATGCTGCTCAGAACCTTCTGTAGGCTGTGTCAGGGAATCAGAGCAGAGGACCTCACAGGCCCTTTGGGAGCAGGGCTCTGCCATCGTCCGCACCCATCTCCTCTCTCAGAGAAAGCTCTTTTGACTGCTTCTGAGCCTTAGTGGATACTGAACACTTGGGAAAAGGAACACCACATCACCATGTGACTGAAGGTGCACTCCTTGAACTGGCTGCTATGCTGTCAGACCCCCAAAGTCATAAGGTGGGACTACACAGCAACAGTGGATCACTCGGTGGAAGAAGCGTATGTGTGATCAGGTGTGAGAAGTCCTGGAAGGCACAAGTAAGCTACAGGAAAAAGTGGCCCAAATGCCTTTCTTTACTGTACCATATTCTGCCTCATCATGTGAACCTCTCTGGCCTCCTTGATAATGCTCCTCATGATCAGCTGACAGGAGTAGTAAATTACTAGACCTTGATTTACAGATGCTTCTTTGTATTTCGGAGGCACCAAAAATGTGGACTACTAAAGCCCCTTCCAGGAAATCCCCAAATGGCAGTGGTGAAGAAAATCTTCACAGTCAGCCTTAGGAAGTCAACTAAGTTAAACATTTTGCTTAGATGAAAAATACTAGATGTATTGTTACATACCACCAACTCATCAGCTAGAGCTGTGGTCTAGCTGGATAGTCAGGAAATTAGAAGGAACGTGACTGAAAACTGCTGACAAAAATATGTGGGAAAGAGATACATGGATATGGCCAACGGATGTGAAGATATTTATGTCTCATCCACATGCCTTCCAAAACCTGATTTCAGAAGAATAACAAGGCGCTAATAATAAAAGGGATAGCAGGCCTTCATCTGTGGGTGGCTGTCCACTGTTGTCCTCAGGCACTCTTGTAGTTGCCCAGTGGGCTCGTGAGCAAAGTGCTTATGGTAGCAGGATAGAGGTCATTTGTCAGCTCAGCAAGATGGATTTCCTTTTGCCAAGGCTGACCTAGAGCAGGAGAGACAAACACTGTCTCCTAATATGGAGAGAGTAACTAGCCTTTCTTCCAGGGGAAGGACAGCATGCTGTCCTTAGAAAAATATATACTAATTTCCAATATGGATTTGCCTTTCCTGTGACAAAGACTTCTGTCAATACTAACAAATCTGTGGACTTGAAGACTGCCTCATCCACCATCAGGGTGTTCCACATACCATTGTTTCTCACCAAGGCATGCAGTTCCCACTTAAAGAATGCACTTCTGTTCATGGAATATCGTGGTCTTAGTGTGTTTGACACTCTCTGGAAGCTATTGGATGATAGAATAGTGGAATGGCCTTTTGAAGATGCATTTAGAGCACTAACTAGGTAATAATGCCTAAAAAACTAGGACAGGTTTCTCCTGAAGTGTGCATGTAATCCACAATAAGCCTCCAATATGTGGTACCACTTTTTCCACAGCTGGAACTCATGGGTTGGAAATAAAGGGGGGTGGACTGGAAAGGCATTAGCCATTACCCTGTTGTGATCCACTAACAAAACATTTGCTTCCTCTTCATGCTACCTTGAAGTCTTAGTTCTAGAGGTGGGAAAGGTTCTATCAGGGGGCAGAAAAACTGATGAATCAAAACATCTTTCTAGGGCGAGCAAGATAGCTTAGTGGACTAAATGCCTGCTTAGGCAAGTGCAGGGATCAGCGTTCGATCCCCAGCATCACATGCTGTGCTGGCTCCACCCCCAGGTCCGCTGAGCTGTCCACCGAGACCAGGTGTAGTGCATGCCTGAAATCCCAGTGCTGGGGAGGCTAAGACAGGGGAATCACTATGAGTCTGAGCTGCATAGTGAGACCCAGTAACAAATAAACAAAAATTTAAAAAAAAATTCTTCTGATTAGTTTGGGTTCTTCATGTCTCTGCACCAACAAGGAGTCATGGCATTAACAGGAGTGATTGATCCATTATTACCAACACAATACTGGACTATTGTTTTATAATAGAGCTAACAATGAATATGTCTTGAGCCCATGAGAGCTCTTAGAGCATATCGTAGTAATCCCACATGTCTGTGATTAAGGTCAATAAGAAACTATGGCAATGTAATCAAGGAAGGAAATAAGGGATCCAGCCTTTGCTGGAATGAAGGTGTAGAACCAAGACCTGCTGAGGTGCTGGTTAAAGTCCCAAGGAATAGAAGGTGGGTTTGTAGTAGCAGGTTGTCAGAGAATAACAGTGATTGCTTTACCAGTTAGAGAACAAGGGTTATAATTGTCATGGGCATTTCTCTCCTATTTTGTTAATATCCTGGTGCATACTTACATTATATTAAGCTGCTATGTTTTCTTTCTAACATAAAGTTGATTGTACATAAGTATTGTCAGAGCTACATTATAATATTTGAGTTATGGAATGTTAGAAGAGAAAGTCTCACACAAAGGAAAAATGTTTTCTGTTCTAGGAAGGGCATTAGAGTGTCTCACCTTGTCCACAAGGTTATTGCATCATTGCATCATCTTAAACATAATTATACACATGCTATTATATTCAGAGATGAAAAATGGTTTAGGAGATGTGTCAGTCTGTCAACTTTACACAGGCTGAATTGTGACCATTAATCAAAAAACATCAGTCTATGTGGATTAAAAAGTGACTACAAGAACAAAAATGAATATTAGGATTTGTGAAAGAGGAAGAAAATGTTCAAATGGAAAGAGGAACCAAGGAGGGATGAAAGAAGGAAAGAAGGGAAGAGTAGCAAAAGGTAAGAAGAAAAAAAATAAGACAAAACTTTTGTTAATGATGGGGGTAAGAGGAGCAGAGGGAGGCTAGGTGAATGGGAAAAGGAATCATATAAGGTACAAATTCTCTATGATAAATGTGATCTACCTATCTGTCTATCTGTCTGTCTGACTGTCTGTCTGTCTGTTTGTTTATCTACCTATCTATCTATCAATCATATCAATAAAATCTGATAAAAGAGAAATGTATAGAAGATTAGTAAATCAGAGTTGTGTACTACTCTGCAGACCTTGGGCCAGGATCTGGGGGGCACAGACAACGGGTTTATACAATAATCCTGGGATAGAAGAAAAAGAAACAAGGAGAGCTCACTTTTTAGGAAGAGCTGCTGCATTTGCTGTCCCATTTGGACACCAACACCCAGTTTCTTTAACCTTCTGCTAGACACCTCCTGAGGAGACTCCATGCCTTTCTCTTGGGTGGGGCTCTGCGATCCAGATCCCTCTTGTTCTGCAGGTTCTATCCAGCATCATGGGAGAGCAGCTGCCGTCCAGCATACAGACTGCCCTTGTGAGCTCTGCTACCTAATACATCCACTTGTATGTTATGAGCATATTTTATGTTGGTTCTGTTCATCTAGGAAATCCTAACTAATGCATATATAAAACTCACATTATCAACTTGTCTAATTTTTAATTAAGTGATAACATAACTTTCTGAGTTTCAAAAGGACTAATTAGAAGCTGAAATCAAATATAATTTATCTCTGTTATAAATTAAGATGCTATAAATAGTTCAGGTTAAAAGGAGAAGATACAACACAGGGAAATAGAATGAAGGTGAAAGAAATATCAATGGAAATATAGTTTTAGATGGCTTATAGATATGGTCACTGCATTTGTTAACTACTTTTATTCTTTTGAGAAAGTTTAATATAACTGGTTTTTATTAAAAGAATAAAATAGTTTTTTTTCTTTTTAAAAAATTGGTCATTAATATTTTTAAAAGTATTTTTAGTATCTAGGGAAACTTGCCATATTGCATTTGCATCAACTTAATCATATGAATAAATTATTTATCTGTAACAAGGAGTGCACACGTTTCCTGATAAAGTAACTTTCAAGTTAAGTAATTAAGAATTCAGAGTATCTATTATATATTATTTATGTTATATGCCTAAGATTATCATTACAATAAATAGACCGAAAAAAGGAATGATCTGTTTTTGAATTTGCTGTGTAGAATTAATAGATATGCTGAAGCCCAGTGTATCTCTCACAAAAATGGTGAAGAATAAATATACATGATAACTATAAAGGAGGAAATTTGGATATTTATATTGTTGCTATTTCAGAGATATCATCTGAACACTGAATATTAAAGATAAAGTATCTATCATAAGGATGACATTTAATAATATAATGTAATGACATTTTATGAATAAATGAATTTTAAAATGCACAAAAAATCTATTTTATGTGATTAATAACAAACCTGCTTTACATAATTAATCACCTCCAGAATTTGATCATCCTAACATCAGAAGTGTCCTTCCTCTTCTCGAATATTCTGTGAACATATGTATACACATGTCACATGTAAATAATCAACAAATAGTAACTGAGAAACAAAGAAAATAAACATTCTGACTTAACTGAATAAAAATTTATGGAACATAATATGAACAGGTCTCTGATAAGAAAATTATCAGTTAACATTTATTAAACTTGTTAATTTAAGACGATATGTCACTTGTCAAAATACATTAATTTTCAATTTGGGCCACAAATTGCAAAACATAGACAATATAGTTGGAATCAAAATTAGGATGTATTACTGTGTTCTTGGCTTATTGTATGACATGTCATTATTGGCTCTTGCCACTTTCTAATAGAAGATAACAAAAGATAGCATTGACATTTTTATCATAACACTTCCTTTTCTAGGTATATGGTTCCATTCTATGGCAGAAATTTCTTTTTTCATTTTCTAGATGTGCATGATTCTTTAGAGTTTCTGAGTTTGTTTTGTTGTAACTGTCTAGTGAAAGCTAGGAAGGATGCAATTATGGCTTGAAGACGCTGCAGTGGGAATCAGTGTACCAGTTTTGGAATGGTTGACAAAAGTGGCTTTCACATTAGATTCTGTTAATTTCTAGGAAGTTCCTTCAAGAGCCAATATTCCCTTGGGTGCATGAAGGAAGACATACAGATGCTACTCTTGGTCCTATGTTCATGTTTTAAGTAGGACAGACTGACTTTTTCTATCATATATGTCAGACGGCCTAAAGGATTTCACCAGGAAAAAAGCATTACATGGTTATTTAAGTTTGATAGCTAGTGCAATAAAATCCTTTGTGGTTCTATTTATTTTAAAGTTCTCATAAATCAATAAGTCCGCAAATAAGAGATACAATCTGGTTGCACATACAATCTGTTACTCTTTCCTCTTTAAACACATATTTTCTTAATTAAAGGAGGAATGTGTTACCTACCTTCTATGAACCATGTGGCTTGTTTTGGTCAGTGGGGAATAAGAAAAGTGACATTTTACTTAATGTAAATCAGTTAAGAAATAACACATTTTATTATGTTATCTTTCCTTTGCCTCTGGCTCTCTGGAAACCCTCATTAAAATGTGTTCCTTCCAACTCTGGAACCTAAATTTTTAATGATGAGCATAGAGCCTAGTGACCTGCTGTAGACATATAGAAAAAATAAGATATCTTATTATTAAAGATACAGAAAATTATGGTTGGTAATTCATACCACATCATGAGAAAGGAAGAAAGCACCAAAGATACTTGAAAACATTGAAACAAACCATCATTCAGAGAAACCAAAAGTCTTAATGTCCGTATAATTTGGTTGGTGACAACGTTCACATGTCAAGCACACTCAATCTTTGTTGTCCAATCATAAAATTCTTATTACTGACTGAACTTTGTGCTTGTGATATAAAAATTTCTGTCTTCACTAGTATGTGAAAAAATGCTTTTTGAAAGATAGCCCATAATAATCTGCTGTTTGCTTACATTCTCCTTGGTCTATTTCCTGTGTTACTTTGTTGCTTTCTATAAAGTAACTTATGGATAGAACAGAATTCAAAACATGCAGTTTGGATTCAAAATTAACACTTTCTGCTGAACTTTTTAACCTTTCTGTTAAATATGGGAGCTTCCACAGATTAATTCAGATTTTTCCTTCTCATCTTAAAATTTTCCTTTATGAACAAAGCTTTAACTAAAGTCATTTTCAAACCATCCTTGAGTCTCCATTTCCAAGCACGATCTGACTTTTTTTTCTCAGCTCTGTATTTTCCTCTTATCTTTGCACTTGAAAGTTTTTCTGGCAATTTTATATCAGGACTGCATTCCACTTATGAGCTCCTTTAATCTTCATGGTTATGTCTTTCAGAGTACTTAAAAATTTTAATATTGAGAAAAGAAAGTATTTCTTGTAAAATTTTGTTTTGTAAAAATGGTACTATTTATTTTACTAGAAGCAAACAAGAGCAAGAACTGTCATGGCATATTATCTGCATAACTAGCTGCTGAAATGTCAGGGCTGGCCACATAGCTCAGGGGACTAAGGGCTTACGCAGAGCCCTGCTGGGTTGATCCCTGGCGTGCCATATTGGCCCTGCTCCCAGGACATGTTAGGCCTTCAGTGAGACTGGGCATGGTGGTGCATGCCTGTAATTCCAGCGCTTGGGAGGCTGAGAACAGGAGGATCACTGCGAGTCTGATCTATGAGTGAAACCCTGAGGACCTTGTATCCCCTGTACTAAATGCATAAAAAAGAAAAGAAACATCATCAAGTTAAAACCCTTTCTTACCTACCCTTTCTGTGGATGAGAAGGTTTCGAATGCTAGCTCATCCGTTCTGGATCAGGGTCTATTGTGACACCTGAGCTCGGGACGGCTACCTTGCTTGGCCTTCAGGAGGAGGCCTTGGTTCTCGGCCTGGTGACTAGCTGAAAGGCAGCAGCAGCTGGTGTCTCCTGGAGAGAACGATGTGATAGGGCAGAGGAAGACTGTAGCCTCTCTCCTGACTTAGTTTGGGAAATCACACACTTCCCTGTTATGTATTCATTTTATTAAAATACAAAACAGTCTATACTCAAGGCAGAGAAGTTATTTTCCATTGTTTGTGAGGAAAAGCAAATTATTTATGGATATGTTTTATATTTATTAAGTTATTGTAGTGAA